>VDFB02346830.1:0-156679 GCA_007258455.2 Sequoia sempervirens | reverse complement strand
ATCCACACATCCACTCTTCCTAATGAATCTTATGTGTATGTCTAATGGTGGCATGTGGAAGGATAAATATGGCTATTGAAAACTTTACCATTATCTTGACAACTAATTATGGGTATATGATTATCTTATTGTAATGAACCTAAGTTCATTCGATAGATATTAATGAAGTTGAATTAGGAAGCATGGATTGTATTTTATTATACACATTTTACGTTTAAACATATGGGTCTAATTTTTGTGATATTGAAAGTTAAATTTCTTCAATAGTATATCCAAGGTATAGGGATATATTAGTGGTAAGAAGTGTAGGATAAAAAGGAGAATGTATAAAGAGGGGAAGGTCTAGAAAGATAATGACATGGTAATGGAAGGAGAAGTCACACTATATGGTTAGATGGAGAAAGCATAATGATTTTATAGGTATCATCATGCTACTAGAAATTACTCCATATGAATCACATGTTTATGATACTACTATAAGGATATGCACATGAATATTTTATTGTAAATGATATCATTATCAAATAATATAATTGGTTCATGTTTTTGGTTGTGGGTTTTTTATTCAAAGAGGATTTTCCCATGTACATAATTATGTTATAAATTTATAATTTATACATTTTTCTTGTAACTAAAATTAAATCTATTTTGCATATTTATCTCTTGATAGGTTAATATGGACATTTTTAATGTTACAAATTGTAGGACATCAAAATCTGCAATATGGTTAGTTTAAAATACAGCAACATTTCAACATCCCTATGGAATAATAAGCCATGTTAATCATGCCATAAATGAAACAAGGGAAATCAAATAAAAGCATACAAAAACATGACATTAAACCTATCCCATAGTGGATTGGTGTCACATGTGCTAGTGACCCTTTCCCAACCCTTGATCAAAGCTTAAGTTGTGTAAATGATGGAGATGGTGGAGTGATGATGAACAAGATCAAATCTCAAATGAAGAGAGTAACCTTGCATAAAAGTTGTGGAGGATTTGCTCAAAGATGAAGCTTGTATTTAAAGATTTTCAAATGCTGAGTGTTGAAGAGGGACCAATGTGGGACTAAAGATTCTGCCAATGAGATAAGGACACTTGTCATCATGTGATTAGTTGATGTGTGTGCAAGATTTGGGAAGAGTGCCCAAGAGGGGGAAATTTTGAATTCAAATTTGCAATAAATTTTGAGAGGGGGACAAGAAAACAGCAATAAATGCCATGTTTGACTTGTCATGTTGAGGGAAAATGAGGTTTTAATAAATCAATAAAATTGGATTTATTGTGCAAGTGGAGATATCTAGATAATGCAAGTGGATGAGTATTTAATTAGGTTGATTAAATAGATGATGATTATGCTGATTTAATGCTGGATTAGGTGATTTGACTTTAAGACTTTGATATTGGATTTATTTGAATTAGAAATGACGGAATATGATTTAGGATTTGATTTAAAATGAAGTCCTAATTCTATTTAATTACCGATGATGCAAGAGCAGCGTTGAATGATAATGTTTATCGAAACACCCGAGATTATTTAATGAATGGGATGAAGATGCACTTGATTAATTGATGAATGGTCCTAATGCGACATCTAATTTGACTAAATCTAATCATATGCATAATGTTAATTTTGCATGTCTACATTTTGCCCCTCTTTGAAGCAATGTACTTGTTGCGTTGGTTCAAAGAATAACTTGTCGCAATCAAAATTTAAAAATTTTCTGATTTTTCGGATGCCCCAGCGGAAAGAAGTACACCGGTATTATCACTGAGATCGAGAGCAAAAAGATCTCGACTATATCGATTCACATAAAGAGGTTCAAAATGGATGGTTATGGATGATGATGCAAATGAGATGATTTTAAGATGCTTAGAATAACAAATCTATATTATCCTAAACAACTTAAATGATGATATGATATGAGATGGATGAAATTGATGATGCAATATGCTATGGATGATTTATGATATGCTTAGACTAACAGATCTATATTATGATGATGATTATGCTTGTGAGATGATATGCCGAATACTGATGATTTATGGATGCAAGGTGAATGCATAATGGATGCATTGGTGATGATGATGTTAGTGCAGAAATGAGATGATGACAAGAGGATCCAACAAGTCCATGATTGGTCGAGACTTTATTAGAGATGATGATGATGGATGATGATGATGATAAATGATGATGATTTGCTTATCAAGGATTGGGATTTTCAAAGGGTCACTTACTTTATGTTTGATAAATCTTCTTGCCACCTATACCAAGTAAAAAGGAAGGACCGGATACGCAGCCTTGGTGTGATGGATCTCTTTTGACTCGACAAACAGATAGGAGTATTCTTGTTCACACTTGACATACGGAAACCTTGCTAGGGCGTACCTAACAAAGCAAGTATTCGCCAAGTTATTTTACAAGAACGTCCAACAAGCACAGCAGACAAAAGATAAAGATCGTTGCCCCATTCCTATCTCTCTAAATCCTTCGTTCGAATATCCTCGAGAGGTCCTTGGAATGAGCGCAATAAGATAAATCAAAAGAAAAGATCAAGTACGCAAATAAGCCAATGTTCTTCATACCTTCAGCCAAAGGGATTTGTTTTGATAGGATAAGGATCCAAGGTGATATCCAAAATGACCATTGTCGGAACGATATATACTAGGACATGCATTGTATAGGATGATCATGGTTTGATAAGTTGATTGATAGGCTGTTGATATGACGTCGATTGACATGTTTGTGAATGATCAAGATTTTGATTTTGTTTTAGAGGTTTGTTGTTTCGATTTTGATTTTACGATTGAAGCTTGATTTTGCTGACTGCTATGATTGTTTCTGTTTGTGTTGCCAAAGGATGAAGATGATGATCAATTTATTATGGATGATTGATTATTGCGGGTGAAAGCGAAATGAGGCGGATGGATTTTTTCAAATATTTGGATGTTTTTGACGTTTTTGAAATGTTTTGAGGCTATTTTTGGATTTTGATGTTTTTGAATGTTTTTGGATTTTGATGTTTTTCGAATGTTTTTGGATTTTGATGTCTCGGGGGCTGATCAAAGATTATCCTTGCCTACGTTTAAGCTCAGAGACGACGTAGTTCGGATTTCAATGTTTTTTTGACATTCTTCTAATTTTTTAGTGTTTTTGGATTTTGATATGATTTGGATGTTTTTGGATTTTCGCACGATTTTGACGATTTGGATATGGATATGAATGATGATATCAGTGCTCTGTTTGGGATTTTGTTCAAGACCAAGCTAAGGTTGATGGATCAGATCGATGGATTGATGATGATGATAACATTGTTGAGGATACACAACAATGCACTGATAGTGTTATGCAACACAAGGATTAGATGGGATTGATGATGATAACATTGTTGAGGATACACAACAATGCAAGGACTGGATTAATCAGGATTGATAATGATAACATTGTCGAGGATACACGACAATGCAAGGATAGTGTTAAGCAACACAAGGATATCCCGAGATGATTTTTTTATTGGATTTGATTGTTCATGATTTGATGAAGCTTGATTTCGAACAAAAGATGTTTGGATGATTTGATGTCACATTTGACGTGCAGCTTAGATGCGACTGATATTGATTGATGTTTGATGAAAGATGAAGACTGATAAGGAATGTCTTCTCATCAAAATATGCCTTGGGCTAGTGATTCAGATCACAAATTCTTTGACCAGTTTTATTTCATGTTTTCCATTGTTCGGATCACCACATAAGGTGAAGGATATAGATCAAGATTTATTCTCGAAGCAAGATATACATATCTGCCTCCAATGTCTAGCAATGTGTGGAATGTCGCGAATGGATGCTCGGATAGGTGTATGGATGGATGGATATGCAAAGGATGCCAAGGATTATATTGCGATAAGATAAGGTGTTCAGATAAAGAATGCTCATTTGGATAATGCTTCATGGCTCAAATAACGCTGCATAGGATAGGATAGGACCAATGAAAATGGCCCATGTCAAGATGTTTTACCGTAAGCAAGCATAAGGTGTGCCCCAAAATTTTTATCAAGATCAAGATAACTTGCATGATGGATGTAGATGGATGAAGATGGATTGGATAAATGGTTCATGGATGGATGGATTTATTATGGATAAGATGGATGGAATGCTCGATTTATTATGGATGGGATAAGATGCTTTCATCTGAATTGGTGCACATAGATGCTTGATTCTACACATGACGCCTGTTTGCCAGGTTTTCATCATGGTCTTGCCCAAAGCGCCACTGTAGTGGTTTTCACTAGAGGACGATTTTTTTTCTTTACTGTTTTCAATCCTTTTTCTAATTTTTTTTGGATTTTTTGCTTTTTTTGATTTTTTTGTATTTTTTCTGAAAGATTCATGTTGAACCACCTGGTGGTGTTGACGTAGATGCCCCTGTCATAATGTGCCATCGATATCCTACTTGAAGAAGCTGCTTTGCTAAGATACGTGCACTTGAATGCAACTTTTTGGATTCGTGATTTGCTTCATTGATACCAGGGTTAACTCTGTCTCTATGCGCACATCGCGATAGATTTCCTTCTGAATCCTTATGGTGAAGGGTTGTTGCCAATACACGGTCAATATGAGAATTGGATATCATGCGTGGAGGTGTGGATGGAGTGTGTTTAGGGATAAGAGATGGATTGGTTGATAGTTTGGAACCTTTGACTCTCTAAACTTGGGAAGATGAGCAATGATGGGTGGATACAAAAGTGTGCATGGAATTAGGACCAATTGCTTGATATACCTTGTACGTCGCTTGAAAAGCCTGCTTTTGATTTTGCGGACATCTTTGATGGATACCTTTCCCTCTTTTATTTTGCCCCATAGTTTCTTTGACTAATGGAGTTTGATAGGGATAATCTTTCTTTGTATTCTTTGGTATCCATTTGTACTTGATTTGTCCTTTATGCTTCATAGCTTCTTTTTCTTTGATAACATTATTCGTACTTTGATTCAAATCTTTCTTTTGATGTTGGTCCCAATTCATGGATGGGGTGATGGGTGGATGAGGATTCATGACGTGGTTGGTTGTAGTATTGGCAATGGTTTCACCATAAAGATTCTTTGTGCTCCCTATGTTGACGTTTGCTTGAGACGAAGTTGCCCCCAGTATGCTAATGGTAGTACCTTCACAGTTTGATTTCGCTTGTTCCAAGAGCTCTTGTCTAAAATGCATTCTCTCATAAATGACCACTGTAGGTGACTTTTCAATTTGCTGCTCTGCTAAATTTGGATGTTCTATTTGACTTGTTTCCTTGAGCAGATAATGTTGGATATCCTTATTCATGATGTCCTCAATCTGAGTTTGGGACATATTTGATCCTAATGTTGACAACTCCGTTTGATTGTAGGAATTAATAATCTGCTCTTTTTGTGTAACACAATCTTGTTCTAGATGAAGATCATCTACGTGTCCATCCATAGAAAGCATCTCATGGGTAGATGGAGGAGTATGTGCTATGTGGATATGATCATCTTGCATAGATAAGAGAGTGTCCATTAGATTAATGTAGTATCTTGAAGATAAAAATTCTTGATCTTGACTAATTTTGGAGTTGCTTTCGACATGCTTTGGATCAAGTTCTTGACATGGGGCAGCTTCAAAGGATGGATTTCTTACCAAGGGTTCTTGAATGTTGTCATTAGACATGGTAAGTGGTTCAACATTCTCAAGTGTTGAGTTCAGGGTTCTTTCAGTATCTGTAACCATGCGGTCAAAGGGGATCAACATGTTTTGAAAATGACCATTGCTAGACCTTGGTGAAAGATTTTGATCATGCTTTGGAATAAATTCTTGAGATATGTCCTCTACCTCATAAGGCGATGTAGAGACATTTTCAACATGATCATAGGTCGATGGATCGTGCATTATTTCAATAGGATCAAATAACCCTAACACTCCTTGAAAGAGATCACTAAAAAGTGGCTCTTGATGTATGGTGAGTTTATCATTGGATTGTGTAGATACATCCTCAATGTGCTCCTCAATGGAGAAGTTTTGATCATTGTTTTCGACAATTGCGGCGGAGAAATTGTGAATGTCTTCGACCATAGAGTCAAGTGATGTTGATATTTTTTGAATTGGCTCATTGTCAAGTATTGTTGGTGGATTTTGATCGTGATTCAAAAGTGACTCTTGACATATGTCGATTTGATCATTGGATGAAGTAAACGTGTCCTCAGTGATGGATTGATCTTGATCCTTGTTTTCAATAGTTGTCATCTTTTGTGTTTGTGCTCGTGTTGGTTGGGTAGCTTGAGAGGCTTGGGCAACTTGAGAGAATTTTTGAGCTTGTTGAGCTTGTGTTGCTTGTTGCATGGCTAGATATTGTTGGAATCCCTTTAGAAAAGTAGCTTGTATTGTCGCGTTGTATTGGATTGATGTGGTGGAAGTTGGTGGTGGTGGGGGTGGTGGTGGATTTAGAATCATGTTGGATGTAGTGACAAGTGTTTGAGATATGCTCGGAGTGATCATGGTAGTGAGAGGTTGAGATATGATGGGTGTGATAGTGGCGTTTGGAGTGATTGAAGGGATAGTGATGGTTGGATTGACCGAGGTGATAGATCCTTGAGAGACCAAATTTTGATTTGGGATCAATGTTTGATTAGATACCATCCATTGGTGTGATGTCGATGGTATATTCAAAGGATTTGTCGTGATGGTTTGATTGATGTTAGGTGGATTGATTTGGATGGCATGATTGGTGTTAGGTAAAGGGGGAAGCCCTAAACCAAGGAATGATGTAGGTAATGGTGGTGGAGATTTCCCTTGGCGCAATGCCTCAACTATTTTGGAAAGTTCCGCAATTTGATCTCGCCAAATTTGTTCTTGATTTTGATCTTGACTCACTTGAGATAGTTGATTTGGCTTGTGTTCAAGTAGTTTTGGCATGCATGCTTGCGGTTTTTGAATGGGATTATGGAAAAATTGACTTTGGATAATGTTCTGATTAGGGATGATGTTTATATTTGGCATGATAGGATGAACATTGTTGGTATTGCGAATCATTTTTCCAAAGTTTTCCGAGTTAGGATTCATGTTTCGAAAACTTGTACTTGGTACATCCACATTTGGTTTGTAGGGATTTGGTGGAATGATGTTGCTCGTTTGAAGACTCATGTATTGATTGTTTGGAGGATAGACTTGTAAGTTTGGACTTTGATTTAAATCTATCATGGGGAGATGTGTTCCAAACTTTGACTTGGGCATACTCACACTTGTTGTACCATTGACATTTGTCAAAGGCAATGATCCTATGTATGGACTTTGATAATTGATAGGCATTGCAAGGCTTTGAAGATTCAACTGATTTGGATTACTCAAGATGTATGGATCAAGTTTATATTCCATGTTCTTCTTGTATTTTGACCTTGTTGCAAAAGTGACCTCTAAGGTGTTCTAGGATCAATGATGATATGAAGACAAAAACATGACATTAAACCTATCCCATAGTGGATTGGTGTCACATGTGCTAGTGACCCTTTCCCAATCCTTGATTGATTAGCTAGTGATGAAAATGCTATGAAGATGGTGGAGTGATGATGAACAAGATCAAATCTCAAATGAAGAGAGTAACCTTGCATAAAATTGTGGAGGATTTGCTCAAAGATGAAGCTTGTATTTAAAGATTTTCAAATGCTGAATGTTGAAGAGGGACCAATGTGGGACTAAAGATTCTGCCAATGAGATAAGGACACTTGTCATCATGTGAGTGGTTAATGCATGTGCAAGATTTGGGAAGAGTGCCCATGAGAGGGAGAATTTGAATTCAAAATTTCCAATAAATGCTGAGAGGGGGACAAGAAAAACAACAATAAATGCCCTGTTTGACTTGTCATGTTGAGGGAAAATGAGGTTTTAATAAATCAATAAAATTGATTTATTGTGCAAGTGGAGATATCTAGATAATGCAAGTGGATGAGTATTTAATCAGGGTTAGATTAAATAGATGATGATTATGCTGATTTAATGCTGATTAGGTGATTTGACTTTTAAGACTTTGATAATTGATTTATTTGAATTAGAAAATGATGGAATATGATTTAGGATTTGATTTAAATGAAGTCCTGATTTATTTAATTAAATGGATGATGCAAGATGAAGGTTGAATGATAATGTTTATTTGATAAATGACCTTGAGATTATTTAATGAATGGATGAAGATGCACTTGATTAATTGATGAATGGTCTTAATGCGACATCTAATTTGACTGAATCCGATCGAATGCATAATGTAAATTTTGCATGTCTACACAAATGATACAATTTGTGGTTCTATTTGAACTTCATAAATTTATATTGTTTGTTTCCATATGCTATTAAGTTCTTATATATGTTTCATTTGGTCTTTCCATTTAGGAGTAGGGAATCCATAGCTTTGATTGTTGAAATGGGAAGGCATATTTCATTTACACATAGAACATAAAAATGTATGAAAAATGGAGAAGCAAACCCAATTTGAATTCAAAAAGTTTGAAAACATTTTAAAAACTTCTAAAGAAATCCAATTTGAATTCAACAAATTTGAAAAAAATTGCATCTACGGTTTCAAAATTTAACATATCAATGCATTTTAAACTCTAAAAAATTTGAATTTCAAATACTTGGTGCTCATTATGGAAGTTTAGGCTGATGAAGTTTGGAGAGACCAAGTTGAAGTGGTGTTCGTCGGAAAGAATAAATTAGTTCGCTAGCCATCACGGTCTCGGTTCACCACACGCAGGGAAACCAATGTCAATTTTAGAAAGTGACAATTGAAATGAGAGCTTTTGTTTTTTTTGTGATAAGCAAAGGCGTTCGGTCGAACCCAGGTTTGACCAAACCCATTTAAATAAGGTTTTTTCCATTTAGGGTTTTGGGTTCAGGCGAACCAGGGGTTCGACCGAACCTCACCAAGGGTTCAGTCGAATCATATGGTTCGGTCGAACCCCTTGAGTTTGAGGAAAAGGAAAAAACTCAAATTTCCTTATATAAATTATAAACCAATATTATAAAGGCACCCCTTGAAGTGCTCTATAATGCTCTTGTAAAGTTATTAGGATGTATCATAAAATTGCTAGGTGAAACAATGTGAATTAACCCCTTATTTATACTAAATTAAGAGATTAACCTCGAAATTCAAACAATTCAAGTCAACACTAGATACAAAAACATACATTATTAAATTATCACTAAAATAAAATTCAAAAAGGTGTTCCTCATTAAGGGAGGACCCATTCACCACCTAGGGAAATGGGTCCTGGCATTGTTTTCCAGGACCTTGCCTTTGGGGGATGAAAGATCATTAAAAACCCATGTAGAATATACCAAGAAAGGGGGTTCTATAAAGGGAGGACCCATTCGCCACCTAGGGAAAATGGGTCTTAGCACCAATTTCTAGGACCTATATTTTTCCCAATTAAATGTTATGTAATTTGAATTATGGGTGTTGGGATAGATCTTTGGGAGGTGTCACAAATAAGGCTTAAATTTGAATTTAAAAGGGGCTAATTAACTCCAATTAACCATAATTAATTAAAATGACCCTAGATAAGTGTGAAAGTGTGTTACAACACTTTACAACACTTAAATAAGGTACAAATTAAGTTTATTTTATTAAAAGGGGGCCCAAGATCAATTTGAATGTGTTACAACACATTACAAAATTAAACCTAGGAAAAATTAGGTTTATTCAATGATAATTATTATTCCCAAATCAAGTAAGGAAAAATGATACTTTTTCCATTACTACAATGAATAGTCATGGTTTAAAGGTGAGATCAAAGATCTCATAAAAGAGGAGAGAATGAAATCCCTTTGACATTGGTGGGTGAACTACAAAGCCTATAATTTCCTATAAAGGGATATGTAGGTAGGTTCACCAGGGATAAAATCTTGAGGCTTAGGTATAGGTATAGGAATGACCTTATCCTTGGGAACTCACCACTTGTATGTGTAACCATATAAGTGGAAAAGTCAAGTTGATTCCACAACGATGAATGTTAAAGTTTTGAAGTTAGCACTTCTAAATTACATGGAATATGCTCAATCGATTAAGTTGGTACTTGTTCAAAACTAATTTAAGAAAACAAATTAGTAGCAACCAAGGGGCGGTTGTTACAATGAGCTACCCATCTCAAATATAGAGGAAGATCATTACTCCAATAATAATCTCTCCAACTATTGTAAACTTTGTTACTACCCATTGGGTGACTCAAGTTGTACTTTTAGTGGAATATGGAAATAAAGAATATGTTTACTGACACCTATATATCATGATTTTCTTGTAGAATTGATAAGGTGTATCATTCTAAATAGGCATGCAAGCTAATATTTATAGATTATACTACCTACCCCACAATGATTTTCCCACCCAAAACTAAATCCAAAATTTAAAATTTAATAGATGAGAAGACTTTTCTATGAATTTTACCTCTTTAATAACTCCTATTACTATTCAAACATGGCTATAGGTTCCTTGGTAACTGGTTCATGAATTTTTTAGCCCAATGTACAACATTTTCATGGTACTAGTAGGCAAAACTTTCCTATCTTGGAAAATTTATAGCCAAATTGGTTGTGAATGATTGGACTTATTGCTTTTGGATATTTGATTTTTTGATGTAATAGAGCCTACTTCTATTATTCTAACACTTTAAACCCTCTTAGGATGATGTAGAGAAGCCATAGATGTAAAATATATAATTTTGGGATATAATGGGAGTCTCTCTATGTTATAATATTCACACATTCCATAGGCTATCAAGGATGAACTTATCACTAGTAGATTAGATAGTTCACACCCCTTTATGATATATTTCCCCTTCACTTTTCTAAAAATTCTTGGGAGCATTCTATGTGGCTTCAATATTAATTCATAAATTAACTTAAACTGATAAAATAAGTGTGACCCATCAATACTTATACACATTACTCTTTAATTTAATAATACTACTCACACTACTATAAGGAAACTATGCAACCATGAAATGACAATTTCCACCTAATCCAAATCTGAAACATGCAAGTAAAATACTCAACATCAACATGCAAGAGAATAGACAACATACCCATCAAAGATGGCACAAGATATACCCTGGGAAAACCCTCAAGAGGGAAAAACCTAGCCTCCAAAAGCATCCACACTCCATGTATTATTCAACAATGAAAACCCATTACAATACATCTGCAGAGACTCCATGAACACTCTTGAAGCACAAGCTATCCGTGCATTCCATGTGACCAAGCATGAATCCACACATCCCATGCCATGCTTCAAACCCTCACACATGCACAAGCTCAACCTTGACCAACTTTTTGATCCAACCCTAAACAACTACCCTTGTGGTTGCTTTTATAGAAACAAGCTCCCACAAAACCACCAAGTGGTATTACATAAACCATGTGCCCAAAACCATACAACATCATGTGACCCCACATTTAATATTGGGTACTTTATTATTTTATTATTATTCCCCAATATTAAATAATTACATTTTACAATTATGTCCTAATGATACATACAACAAAGTGGCCCCAACATTATAACTCCTTGTGATGCATGTTCACCTAGAAAACCCCTAGGTGCACCACACACATAATAAATAAATAAAATATTACAAACATTATGCAAGGTGTACAACACCTAATTCTAACAATCTCCCACTTGTTGTATACATTGCATAAGGGGGTAACAAATAAACTCCATAGGAAACATGTACCATCCAGGAATCCAAGTGCTCCATGTGCTCCATCAAAATACATGTAACAAGAACCAAGGTGACCACCATCTCATCCATGAATGCTCCCATCCTCCATCATGCCAACTGCACTAAGATATGAACACACCCAAAGAGATGTCACACTAACTGTCACAAAGAAGCATAAACCTACCTCAACCTAATATCTCAAAACACAAACACTGAATTCAATATGCACCAGTAGCTATCAAGAATAAATCACCATAGCTGAAATGACAACCACAGCAAGTGCCAACACATCCAACTATCCATACCTCCAAGGTATACATATCATAGTAAACTAATGCCAACAACATATCCACCCATAAACTACAATAACAAACTCCATGTGCAAACCTATCAAAGCATGACATACACATCCAAGAGCTCCCACTGCATGGGCAATGTCAAGATGAATGCAAACCTGGAATGAGCACATTTAACGCATCGCTTCGTTAACATCCCAAAAAAGGCACCATCACAAAGGCATACTAAGTCTACTACCAGCATCTCATAGAAGTAAACATGTAGTACCAAGGAACATCCACAATGATAAGCAAAACCTGCAAACCAAACCCTGTAGCATGTCCTCCTACACACACACCTCTAAATGCCAACTGTGTCAAGTATGATCTCCTCCATAACACCCCATAACAAAATCCATAACAACATACATCCATCCAATCGCCAAGATCAAAGATAACATATGTAACTAACATGGATGTAAGCATCTCAAAACAAGAAGATCAAACTCAAAGTAATCATTCCCAAACCAAGGAAATCAGCCCAATAAACCATCTCCTAAACTCAACATGTACAAGGAGATAAACATGCCAACACTCCTCAAATGAACCCTCCAAAAACCAAATATCCATGGCTCAAGATCCATATCATGAGAGACAAAGCATAAACATAATGCACCTGAAAGAATAATGGGAAATACCTCTCAAGTGAACTGCTAAGTAAACTAAGAGTGGGGAATGAGAATGCTCCTCCAAGATATCCAAGTCATCATGACTCAACCAAGAACACTCTCCTCATCGGTCCATGTTGAACTCACGTCCAACCAAGGTGTAGGCTCCCTTGGACTTCCTGCTAAAACCTCATCAAGAGTAACCATCTCAAAAACATGTCTCTAATCACAAGAGAACACCAAGCCTCACCTAAGTCTCCAAGTATCCATGAGCACCTGTAACCAATCAATCCATGCTAAACACCAAGCAAATGATCAATGTACTCAATACAAAGAGAACCAACCAAGATCAAAAATCATAGCTCCAACTGCAGAATCAGGAACATAAACATGACTCCATGATCTCACAACCTCTCAAAAGAAGATCACATGAATAAATCATCATAATATGCACCATGCCACTACTCTAAACTAGTAATCAAGAGTATACCATGACATAATAACAAAACCATCTTACAACCAAGGATCACCTGTCAAAACCAACAAGTCATAAATAATACCTCAACAGATCTCCAACACCTGATGTCAAAGAACTCTCACTGTAGCACACAGAATCCAAGAGCTCCTCCATGACACCAAAGATCACCTACTGAAGATAACCATCCATAGTAACCAATGGATCCACATTATTGCCAAATGCTCCCACTGAACCGTGATACCGAGCAATCCCATGGCACCATGATGCACAAAACCAACACTGTCATAAGCTCACACAAAACGTGTGAATCCAAGCTCTCAATGAAAACATGATAACCATCCTCTAAAGCAAGAAGATACACCACCAAACCATCATATCCATCACCGCCAAACCATCACTGTCACAAGCTCCCACTAAACCGTGTAACCAAGCTATCCATGACATCATGATACCAATCTCTTAAATCCAAGAAGATACACCGCCACAACCATAATCAGGAACCAATCCAATACCACCAATCAATGCACCATCATAAACCATCATAACATGCCAAAGTCTCTAATGCACAAGAAACATCCATGACATCATGATCACCACCAAATATACCAACAAATCAACCCAACCTTGTCCACATATCTGCATAATCATAGTCAACTACATAGATCTCATATCATGATTGTACCTGGTAATACCATCTCATCTTCTCAACATGACAGCCAAATCAACAAACCAAGTGACTAAACCAAGCCACCAAAACTGATCATGCATCAACACTGAAATATCAATGGGCAAAGACAACCCATATCCAAGTCATAGGTGCAACAAGTAAGTATAGACCGCCTACAACATTGCACAACTTGTAGATACAACAATGCAATATACATGCTGATAACCATGTCAAAAGTATAATAATCTGAGATGTACAACTGAGCATACAATGAATCCAATATCAAATATCTCAAATCCAACAATCTATAAGCTCATAATAACACCATAGTCAAAGAGACCCATAAATAGCTTAGATAAAGAAAACAATAAATAAACCATGCCAAAATATCTCCAAACCTGATCCACTATGTAGTGATCTGAACAATCTTTCCGTTGACTAATTGAAGTTCAAAATCTGACTCCGTATGCACCCGATATGCCCTCTCAAAGCTTAAAATAAACATCTGAATTAAACCAAGAAAAACACTATCAAAATTGTAAAAACATGGAACAAGACCTATACCACTACGTAGTGCTCGGAACTAGCTTTCCAACGACTGTAAGAAGTCAAAAATCTGACACTCTGGGCAAAAGTTATACGCGTTTGAAAAAAAATAGTTGTAAGAAGCCCTCCTGGTGGTGCTCAGGCGGCGCTCCGGTGGTGGGAGGGTGGCGGACTCCAAAAATTATTAAATCTGGTTTAATTTTTCAAAATAAAAATTGCCCCCCCCTGGCGGACCCGACGCCAAAATTAAATCTGGTTGAATCAAATTTGAAATCCGGGCGAATTTATTTCATATGGCGGAATTTTGAAGATTTAAAATTTTTCAAATTTTATATTTTAAGCCCTAATGGGCTGGCGGTGGGCTAGCGTCCGGCAGTCCCCGGCCGGATCGGAGGCCGCCGACCGGCGTACCTCCACCGGCAGGGGGGCCGATAGTGGTACCACTGTCCGGCTCTGACGACTGAGGGGGGGGTCTCATGGACCCCCAAACCCTTTTTCAATTTTTTTGTTTTTCATTTTTTTTTGATTTTTTCAATTTTTAGTAATTTTTTTTTGTTTTAATTTTGTAGGTAAAAAAAAAATTCGACGAGGATTTTTTTTTGGATTTTATTTTTTAATATTTTATTTTTCTGCGACGACTGTACCGTCGACGCTCGTACAGACGAATAGTGGAATTTTTTTTTTTCTGTAACCAAAATAGGGCATGTTATATGTCAAAATTTCTCTCTCGACCAACCTGAATCCAACCATGAGGTCCATTTTGTCCTAGGAGGTCATCTGTGAAAACTCACCCCCAAAACCCTCATTTAAATGCATGACCAAGAAAACCCTATTTTGCCAAATTTTCTCACCCCAAATCTGCAAACAACCCATCATAACAGCAAACCCAAAAACCCTTAGATCTGCAATAAAACACCTACAAAACCCTATATCTTGCCATTGTCTTTCATTCTCTCATGCAACCTAGGGTTATACAATCCAATAACCAAAGCTCTGATACCACTTGTAAGGAAACTATGCAACCATGAAATGACAATTTCCACATAACCCAAATCTGAAACATGCAAGTAAAATACTCAACATCAACATGCAAGAGAATAGACAACATACCCATCAAAGATGACACAAGATATACCCTGGGAAAACCCTCAAGAGGGAAAAACCCAGCCTCCAAAAGCATCCACACTCCATGTATTATTTAGCAATGAAAACCCATTACAATACATCTGCAGAGACTCCATGAACACTCTTGAAGCATAAGCTATCCATGCATTCCATGTGACCAAGCATGAATCCACACATCCCATGCCATGCTTCAAACACTCACACATGCACAAGCTCAACCTTGACCAACTTTTGATCCAACCCTAAACAACTACCCTTGTGGTTGCTTTTATAGAAACAAGCTCCCACAAAACCACCAAGTGGTATTACATAAACCATGTGACCAAAACCATACAACATCATGTGACCCCACATTTAATATTGGGTACTTTATTATTTTATTATTATTCCCCAATATTAAATAATTACATTTTACAATTATGTCCCAATGATACATACAACAAAGTGGCCCCAACATTATAACTCCTTGTGATGCACGTTCACCTAGAAAACCCCTAGGTGCACCACACACATAATAAATAAATAAAATATTACAAACATTATGCAAGGTGTACAACACCTAATTCTAACAACTACCACACATCGCAATGTTGAGGCTTCTTATGAAATACCACTTTTTCCTCTTTAGATAAGTCCTAGGATCTATTAGATAAGATCTTTAACTTGGAGCATTAGATGTTGTGCATTTTCCAAGGTTTATAATATTACTATAAATTTATGCACTGCACACCAAAATGAAGAAAAAGAAAGAAAGTAGGAAGTTTTTTAGATGTCATGATGCACTCCTATTGATCAAACATCAAGGAAATATGAATCCATGGCATATATGGTGAAGGATCCACTATAGGAATGATAGCTCGTGTGTGTGTTCCTATACTTTTTGATTTAGGAGCTTTTGAATCCTTAATTGTAATATATTTGGTCAAGTTATGTAGTCTAGTGGCTATTAAGTAGGAAAACAATTGCTAGGTTAATTTAAACACAATTTATAATGTGGTAGTATAGACTCCCTTGTGTGTGGTTATGTGATGGGTCTTGTAATCTTCATCACCATGTCTAGTAGATTTGTACTTCATACCTTTTGGATTTTGTGAGATCATTCTTGGTATGAATTATCTTAGTTCCCATTGAGCTAAGATCAAATTCCACAATAAGTGATATTGAGTGTTCATACAATGATATCAAGGGGTCAAAGACTCATTATTCTTTGTATGATCTCCATAATGTAATTGAAGTAAAGCATCTAAAAGGGATGTCAAATGTTGCATATCATATTGAGAAACTATTTAGAGGGTGATAGACATGAAATTTCCCTTATTGATCAACCCCCTCTTATAAGAGTATAAAAATGTAATCTTTTGAAATGTGATTCTTACTATGCCACCTAGGCAAGATGTAGACTTATATGTATTGATTTAATTCCAGGAATACATCCTATTTTGTGAGCATATAAATGAACACTCAAGAGCTTAGTGATCAAATTGAAACTAGAGGAAATATTGGAGAAGGAACATATTCAACCTAACATATCCCCTTAGGGTGGAGCTATCATGTTTGCGAATAAAGATAAATCCCTTCAATTGTGCATCAATAATTAATATTTGAAAAAATAATGGTGAGCGATCATTATCCTTTTCTATGAATTAAAATTTATTTGATCAAATCAAGTGAACCAATCTATTCTCTGAGATTGGTCTTACCATTGAATATCATCATCCCAACATAGTAAAGCCACACATTCAATGAACAACATTTCACACATGCTATAAAGACTATAAGTTCGTAGAAGTTTTATTTTGGTTGAATAATGATTCATAGATGTTCATGAGTCTCATGAACATGGTGTTCCATACACACCCCTACCAAAACTTGGTCTTTTTAGATGACATCTTGATATACTTGAGGATGGAAGAGGGGTATCCCTATCACTTGTGATATATTTTGTAGTGTCTACGTGAGAACCAATTTTATAGTAGCTTGGTGAAGTGTAATTTATTTTAGTCCAAGGTGTTGTATTTCAATTCTATCATATTTGGTAATCCCTTAAGGTATCTTGGTAGAGCCCTCAAAGATTTATTTTATTATACATTGGCTAGAACCCACCAATATTTTAAAGGATTATAGTTTCATGAGATTAGTGGGTTATTACTATCAATTTTTTTATGGACTTCCAAAGGTGTTGCATCCTATCACTTCTCTTTAATAGAAAGAGAAAGTGTTTATTTGGTTAGAGAAGTATGAGAGATTTCTAGGTTCTTAAGGGGTAGATCACAAGTACTACTTGTAGTACCTAATCATACTATATAGAGTTTATAGTGTGCACATCATTAGAGGGCTCAACAATAGTTCTCATGAAGAAGTCCATCATATGATTTTTATTATAATGTCAAAAATTGTATACATTATACTTTTGACTTTACAAATTGCACTTGTTTTAGTGCCAATCTTTATAGACTAATTCTCTTGACCCACACAACCCTCTTTCTTGGCCTATTTCCAAGATTGATTATTTTTAATCTAGTGTTTTCCTATATATTTGTCATCTTTCATCGCTATTTTTTCTATCCTTTCAAATATTTACACAATCACATGGATGTCTTTACAATTACACTAACCTCCCATTAAAAATAAAATAAAACCATCCTATAGAAAAAATCAATTACAAACCAAGTCTAGTTTAACTTCCCTATTAATTTTAGATTTTATATTCCATTATCAATCTACATATTTATATTAATTGTACTCTTATAAAATTATTTATTTCTAACTACTATTCTCTAAAACAATAACTTATTCTATTACCTTCATTTCTATTTTAACATGATTAAAATCACACTAAATAAAAGACTTCTAATTTTGTAATTCTACAATAAATGTTTTTAAAACATCAAACTCATTTTCTAACACCATTTTCAATGCCTAGGGGAGAGGACCAATAGTTGTGACTTTAAAGTTGTTAGCATTGATGATGACTATTTTAACAATATTGGACCAATAGTTGTGACTTTAAAGTTATTAGTGTTGATGATGACTACCCATACTTTAATGAAATGCATTCCTTAGATTTTAAAAGTAACAAATCATGTGATGCCACATAAGCTCACCAATAAAACATGATTTAGTGTACAAATATTGGTCTCACGTTTTTGGGGTCTTTTGGACACCTCGAAAAAAAATCCTGATGTGGCCTTGAAACCTTAGTTATAAGCAGGGGACTTGCCAAGTAAGCTGCTGTAAAAAACCTTAGAGTGATTTGAAATTTTCACGTAAGATTTTGATGTTAAGATGCTCAACTATCGGATCTTCTTCCCCAATTCTTACAATTCTTTATAATATTTGTGATAGTTTAAGTTTATAAGTTATTTTAATGCCTCTCCTTTACATATGTGAACTACAACAGCATATTTTTTATGCTTTTTTGCAACTGAAAAATATAACAATACCTATTCTCCCGATTTCCAACACTGCTTTGGTCATTATCTTTTGTCTTGACATTTTATCTTAGGTGGCTCTCACGCTATGCAAATTTTGAAAGCCCCTTTGAAGCTAAATGGTGGCAAGGATATCTCATGCCACCAACATTTCATTCTCTACCATTACTTTTCTCACGCCACAACATAAAATCCAGACAAAATGCCTTTTATTCGATTCTACAATATAAGCCTCACACCATTTTTTATGTGTTGCCCCTATTTTGCGGCTACCATTCGTTCTTTGTATGTTGCAATATCTCCATGCTACCTATTACACCACACGATCTTCTCGAGACAAGCTAATGTTCATCATTTTTTCTCATTTTGTCAGCCAGATAGGTGGCGGCGGCGGCGGCGGCGGCGGCGGCACATTTTACTTGGTGTTATTAATATTTAGCTCCTTTTAAGTTTTCCTTACAAGTACTAGGTGGGAAAATTGCAGCCGAACACATCTCATAAACGTGCCAGAGTACTGTAACGTGTAACCCATGGGCTTATAAGGCCAACGCCATATGCTCTGTATGCGTTTATAAGGCCATACAAGTTATATTTCAAATCCTGCCATTATTGCAAGTCAGGGGAAATCTATCTTCTTGATTTTGCGTGTTACGTGACAACTTCTTCGTGATTATGGCTAAATACATCATTATTGAATGCACCCCGTTTTCTTCACACTGGTATAATTCTAGTTGACATTCTATATCCATCGAATTCAAGTGCAGTCAGTCATTCTTGTGGGTTCTACTTCTCAGGTCTCCTTCACCCTCTCTTAGTTTGGCTTGGTTCTTAATAGCTTTTGCATCCGACTTTGCCATGGAGGATGAAGAAACGGGGGAGCTTTTTATACCATGCAGAGTATGCAGTCACAAGTGTTATAAAATTCATGGCAAATACCACGAGACGCAGCGCTTCGATGGTTCTGCCTCTTTCTACAAAGTTATGCTTCGAGACTTTGCTGAAAAACTGGTAAGTTTTATACTTGTATTCCAATCTTTTTCATTTTTTTTGAAATTTCTCTTACACTATTTACAACCGGTGAAAAGAAATTGGGTAATGTGTTTCATGCAGCGCATTCCTCCGGCATTTGTTTCACACCATATAACTGAGAAAGACAAACAAATGGTGTTGCAAGGCCCAGGTCGGCAGGAGTGGGAGGTGGAGTTAATGAGTACAAACAATAAACTGGAATTTCGACATGGGTGGAAAGAATTTGTCAATTATTATAGGCTGCAAATGGGAGATTTTGTTGTGTTCAACTACATAGCGAAGTCATACTTGGAGGTTCATATGTTTGGAAGTTTTGGGTGTGTGAAAACTATCAGTGCTTTTCATGTTGAAAAACCAAACATTGATTCAAACAAGAGATGCCCTTCTGAGAAAATATGCAGTTTAAACCAATCAGTGGGCAATAAATTGCTGATTGATTTGGTTTCTAACGAGGAAAATAACCACGAGTCTGAAGCGGTGGCTGAAAATAGAAGAAGTAAAAGGAAATCCTCGTTTCTTGGTAAGCAAAAGTTTTGTCCAAAAATATAGAGCTTGTTAAATTTGTATGTTCCATAACAACTTTTGGAGTTGCCATTTGAATTGTAATTTTATAGGTAACAATAAAGTGTGTTTTATTGCAGGCAATTCATCCAAGGAACCTGCTCATTGTATCTCCTCTCAGAAGCACATGACAATGGAGTCCCCTCATCCTTTCAAATCAGATAAACCCTGTCAAACGAGGGTTATGAAATCACAGAATATAAACGAACCATACAAGCTAGTAAGATCAAATTCTCTGCTTTCTTTGGTTATAGATATTCTCAAATTTAAATCAGGAATAGAGGATTATTAAAGACGTATTTAAAATCTCATAACTTGTTTTTGTTACTTCATTTTGCTGATAGATATCTAAGGATCTAATATTATGCTTGTGTGTAGATCTGCATTTGTGTGAATTGTAAAGTCAAAGAAGAATGTACTAAATTAATGCAATCCAATAACTTCTTGGGTTACGTAACCTAGTTTTCGTCATGGTTTGCGAATGCAGGCGTTCCCAAATCCACCGAGATGTTCGATTCAACTACCAAACCAAAAAAATGAGGTTGTTCTTTTGAATGGAGAGTGTAACCAATGGAAAGTGCAATGCATAATCAAAGACAAGAGGCCTACTTTTAGTGCGGGGTGGAGATATTTTGTACGTGATAATAATATAAAGCAAGGAGACAAATGTATCTTTGAGCAGCTGAACAACAATCAAACAAATTTATGTTCAGAGTTTATATCTTGAGATCCTAAATTTGATGGTCAATATTTGAAGAGCTTATTTGATTTGAAATAGAAAAATATATAAGATTAAACATATGATATAATCATATAGAAATTCTGACAGACAATCTAAATTTTCCGGTATCAAGTGTTTTACTCTTCTTCTGGCTGTGTATGCCTGGAATTTTCCCTATCAAGTGATTCAGTCTTCCTATACAAGAGAAGAGATGTCTTATAGCTAAAAACAATTTGACATATTTTATGGATAAAATTGTTAACATTATATTATTTGATGTATGGAAATCGTTTCTTGTTAAATTTAATTATTTAAGGTAACAATTGATGTATTTGGTTCATGGGAAGTTCAAAAGAAATGAACTTAACTATATGTCTTATAGTTAAAAAGAAGAAAATAACTTTCAAGAGAGAAGTTGCAAAATTGTTTAAAAGAAAATGCTTAAATTTTTTATTCAATATTTGTAATTGATAAATTTGAATATCCTTTATTGCATGGGTAGATTTATTGGAGATGAAAAATGTTGCACTTAAAAAGAAATGAACTCAAATATATGTCTTATAGTTAAAAAAAGGCAAATAGCTTTCAAGAAAAAAATTACAAAGTTGCTTGAAGAAATTGTTTAAACTTATTATTAATTTTTTAATATTATATTAAAATGTAATTAAAAAATGTTTAAACTTATTATTAATTTTTTAATATTATATTAAAATGTAATTAAAAAATGTTTAAACTTATTATTAATTTTTTAATATTATATTAAAATGTAATTAATGTGACAATATAATTTGATGAAATAATATGAATTAAGTTCTTATCATTATGAGCTTGATTAGTTAATTTTGGATTAATTTATAAGGTTTAGATTATTATGATTTTAAAGTCATATGATAATAACTTCAAATATGTGTGAAATTTTAAGAGTGGAAAAATTAATTCTTTTAGTTAATCTATATGTTAAAATTCATATATATTATTCATTATTTAATTCATGTTAATTTTTGTTAGGAAAAGATTTTGTGTTATTTTAAATGAAATGTTAGGATTTTAATCACTAAATTGAATCTTATATGAAATTTAACGATTAAGATAAAAATAATTGAAATATTTTTTTATGAAATTAAGGTTTAGTTATTTTTATAATTGAAATGAATTTTGTATAAAACTTTAAATTAATTTATATAAAACTTTTAAAAATATTTGTCGATGTAAAATTGTAGAAATAATTCATTTGATATATTAAGTATCAATAGTGACATTATAAACCAAAAAATTGATATTATTATTTTTTATAATGATAAAAATTCAAATTTTAGAGATAAAAGTTTAAATTATATTAATTATTATGAAGGAAAATTAAAATATAAGAGCACATAGATTTTTGAGGTATTTGTGATTTGGAATATATAGTACATATAAAATATATATTTTTAAATATTGATAATATTGGTAAGGAATTGTAGTGGTAAAGTTTACATATCATGTTATTTTCTATTTAATTTTGTGTTTATTTTTTAAAATATTGACAATATCGGTAAGGAATTGTATTGACAAATTTTACATACCATGTCATTTTCTACCTAATTTTGTGTCTTTCTTTTTTTTTAAATAGTGACAATATTGATAAGGAATTTTAGTGATAAAGTTTTCATGTACCATGTCATTTTCTATCTAATTTTGTGCCTACTTAGGTGTAATTTTTCCAATACATCAAAAATATTGACAAGTGATATACTATATTATATATGATATGAATTGACTTATTATTTGATTTTTATTAATTTTTATATTTTTTAGAAAAATTAAAGAAAAATAAATATTTGGCTAAAAATTGTGAAAAGAAAAGGGAATTAAATTGTGATTTAAAAAAAATGAGTTTAATGGTTTTCAAATATGAACATCTTTGTAAAAAGAAATGGAACTAAATTGTGGCTTTTATTATTAAACAAATATGTTAATTGTGAGAAAAAAAAGGGAGTTGAATTGTAGTTTTTGCTATGTAAAAAATAGGGATCTTTTAATGGTGAAAGTGATATCAAGATGGAAAAATATTTGAACTTGATAGAAGAATAGGGGTTAATTATTTGTCACAAAAGGAACAAGAGGAGGGCTATCATAGAAGTTTATAAATTGATGTCAAAGTTCCAGAAAAGGATAAGTAGTTAAAAGGGAAAAACATATGAGATTAATATAAAAAATTAAAAGAATTTTTTCAAATGGAAGAGGATGAATAAATGCAATAATTATTTTGTTACTACAATTGTTTTAACATCATTACACTTCAAGTATTATCTTAATTGGCTAAGCAATCTAACAATATTTATTGAATGTAGAAGCACGAGCTTCATAATCTTACCAACCATGGCCATGGCAACAACCTTATGCTACAATCTTACAAACTTGCATTAACTATGATAGGCCTTCAATTTTAGGGCCATCCCTAGACCTAGACATTAACCTCAAGACTTTATTACTCATGGCCCCACCTACATATCCCATTCTGGTAAACAGATGTTATATAATTCACACACACATAATAGAGATATCCCATCCTTACATTTGGGATGAGATCTCATGTTTGTATCTTTAAATCACAACCAATGATTGAACTTGTGTTTCAAATCCAAATCATATACAATAGAGTGATAGAAAATGACTTCTAATTATATGTTAGTTCTAGGTCAACATCAATGTATTACACACACATAAAACCACATAGAGCCCAACTCATACAAACACCATAGGCACACATGGTAACTAACTCACTAATGCAAGAGCATTGAGGCAAACACACAATCCTACATCAACCAAAAAAAAATGATTGTTTCAAACTTCAGTAAGATTTCATGAAATTCTTTCTTATAGAGAAAATTCAAACTCCTTTTTGGATTTAATGGTAGATGTTTCAAATTCAAATTGTCAACGGTTTTGGAGAACTAAGTGTTTTCCGACTTTAGGTGGTAACTTGACAAAGATTTAAAATTTCGCCATCTATGAGGTTGGAGGCAAAATGGTTTGGCAAAAAGTTTTGTAATGTCAAATTACACACCTATGCAAGTTTTCATAAATTTTCGAGCTTCGGGAAAAAGATTATCCCAAAACTCGGTTTTCAATTGATAGATGTATCATGTTTGCCTCTTTTGTATTTTTGTGGATATGACATTTAATGTTGAAGATGTAATTTGACGCCAATTCCAATTGATTTCAAAATGGCACAATGGAAAATAAATATTAGTATATTCCTTTTCAAAATACAAATTTTAATCAATTGTTTTAAGGAATATCAAGAGACCGTGCAGCATTTGAAGGGAATTATGTTTTGGTTAAACTGCCCATTGAGAGGAATCGCCTCGCCTTCCCCTCTTCCACATAACTTTATTTTTAGCACCGTTGTGCAAGTGAGAGGGGGCGGTAAGGGGAAAGCGGCCAAGGGGTAGACAGGGAGGCCACAGAGGGAAGGAAAAGCACGCAGAATCCTTCCTTTTACTTGCACCATGAAGAAAACAATGAGTATCAAGGAGAAATCAGATAGGAAATGAGGCATCAGTTATTCATGCAGCAGAAGACCTGTGAAATGCCACAATGGGACTCCAAGGTAGAACGCAGCAAATTGTGAGATGATTGAGACAACGCATGAAGAAAAGATCTTGCATGGGAAGGTGAGTGGAAGGCTCGGAGAAGAAAAATAAACGCAGCAAGAGACATACATTGGCCACGCAACATGTCACTCGACCTGTCTTATGAAATATGGAGTGGTTTCCTATAAGGTGTGTACAAGGGAAGAGTAATCATTAGACAATGCGTGGGACTTGCAATTTAAGATTTATAATGTATGGCAAAAGAGGCGACACTGTGAATTGCCAGAGGATAAAGAACCGAACCAAAAGAAGAAATGCTAAATTTCTTTGGAGGCTAGAGAATGAATCGAACTTGGGGAGGAGGTTGCGCTCAATAGAGAGTGTTATGAAATTTAAGCCAGAATAATAATAATAACAGCAGCAATAAAAATAAACACAGTAAATAAAATAGACAGTATAATAAGATAATGCGAAGAACACAAAGATTATGTGGAAAATCTTCAATGTGGAGGAAAAACCACAGGTTAAGGATCAATAGATTTTATTATCACAGAAAATATTTTTACATCAGCAGCTCAATATGAAGAATAATCGTTCTTCTCAACAACAACACAAAGAAGAGATCAATATTTCAAATGAGAAGTTTCTAAATAATACTAGAAGCTTCTATTTGAACTAGATGTTTCTTAATTAGAAGTAGAAACATCTATTCGAAATAGAAGTTTCTTAATTTTAAATTTAGTCTTAAAAAAAAAAACATTCTCCCACTTGAAGCTAAATTTAGCCTTCACAACTAACATTCTCCCACTTGAAGCTAAATGCAAGGCTCCTAGATAACAAACTGCAATTGTACATGATCCTTTTTCCTATTGATCCTTGCGCAAGCCTGTTCATCAAGTCATCTACAGGCCTGCCAAGCTCCTACATAACTCTTGCTTGGCTCTTGGCAGTATTTTTGTAAACATATCCGCAAGGCTCTTAGTTGTATGGATCTTTTCCAAGTGTAGCTTTCCTTCCTCCAACACCTGCCTAATCCAATGATACCTTAAGTCAATGTGTTTGGTTTGTGAGTGAAAGGCTATACTTTTCACCAAGTGAATGGCACTCTGACTATCACAATATAGAACATACTTGTCTTGTTTTATGCCTAACTCTTCAAGGAATCATTGTATCCACAACATCTCTTTGCACGCTTCATTTGTAGCTATGTATTTTGCCTCTGTTGTGGAGAGAGCTACTATTTTTTGTAGCCTAGATACCCAAGACACTGGTACACCTGCAAATGTATATAGATAACAAGTGGTGGACATTCTAGTGTCCACATCTCCAACCATATCTGCATCTGTAAAACCTTCAAGAACCATATCAGTATGACCAAAACATAAACAATAATGACTAGTACCCTTAAGGTATCTTAACTTCCATTTCACTGCTTTCCAATGTTGTTTGTCTGGATTGGCAAGAAACCTGCTGACTACTCCCACTGAATATGCAATATTTGGCTATGTGCATACCAGTTGTTATGAAATTTAAGCCATAATAATAATAATAATAACAACAACCATAAAAATAAACACAGTAAATAAATAGATAGCGAAATAGGATATTGTGAAGAACACGGAGATTACGTGGAAAACCTCTAATGTGGAGGAAAAACCACGGGGCAAGGATCAATAGCTTTTATTATCACATAAAATCTTTTTACATTAGGAGCTCAATATAAAGAATAGTCATTCTTCTCAACAACAACACAAAGAAGAGATCAATATTGGCATATTTATAAAAGCGAGAAATCTTTCGAATGAGAAGTTGCTTGAATAAGAAGTTTCTAAATAATACTAGAAGCTTCTATTCGAACTAGATGTTTCTTAATTAGAAGTAGAAACATCTATTCAAAATAGAAGTTTCTTAATTTCAAATTTAGTCTTCAAAAAACTAACAGAGAGGAGAGTTAAAAATAGGTGAAGATGTTGTCAATGAAGGGATGTGAATAAGATAGAAGGCATAGGGAAAAGAAGTGGAGAGGATACAAATTGGTGAAGAGAAGACCAAATGAAAGAGGAGTTTACAGTGGAAGAAGAAGTCAAGCTAGCATGAGGGAGAGATGTAAAATTGAGTTGTTTGGAAATGTAATGTAATTTTCATGAAATTTGAGCAAATGAAGTAGTTCGATTTTAATTTGATTTTGTTTGTAATGACGTGTGTAATTGTAAATTGATTTAAAATCGACACATGTAACTATCAATTTTTGAATTAATTGATCATGGAGTCATTTTAATATGTGTGTTGCGAATTTAGATGAGAAATCAGTTGTGAGTAAAGTATATCTTTATCACTCACACATAGAACACATATACACAATGTGACTAGCTCATGCATGTGTCATATATATATATATATATATATATATATATATATATATATATATATATATATATATATATATAATGTGATTGGTTCATACACACATCATAGATACACATATCAACTAGCTCATGGATAATCACACATGTGCAAAGTTACAAGATCGTGCATGCATCACATATACATAATATGGCCCACTTAGACACACATCACATATACACAACATGCCTAGTCCATACACACATCATATATATACACAACATGATTAGCTTGTGCATGCATGCATCACATATACATAATGTGGCTAACTCAAGCATGTGCTATATATACACAATATGACTAGAACATACATACAATACATATACATATAATGACCAACTGACAAAAAGGAAGTAGTTGTAATTTGATTGCAGGTACCTTCCCCTATTAGGAACTTCACCCAAGGGGGTTGAGACACACGAGGAAGCCTAAAATTAAATTTTATTTGATATTGTATTGGGCACCAAAGTAATGTCAACCAATATTGAAACATTAATTTGATTTTTATCTTGAAAAGATCAAGGATGGGTGATTTGGTAATGAGCGCCAAGGTGGAGGAAGGTTGACCAACACTTAGGGATCATAAACATGTGTTTAGATGCCTTGAATTTGAACAAAAATTAGTGGCCTTTGACCTTGTCCTTTATACAATTTATTTCATTGATAAAATTATATCCATGCCTTTTACATCAATGAAAAAATTGCCAACAATCTCCCCTTTTTTCATTGATGGTAACTCTCTTTATTTTTGTAGTTCTCCACCTTTTTGTAATCCACCTTCCTTTTGTAATTCTCCCCCTATTTGTAATTCTCCCCCATTGCTATCAATGGTAAAGGGATGGACCCATAATTATTATAGAAAGTTCCATAGAGGTGAAAAATAATGCAATAATTAGCTCTCCCTAAATTTATGCTTCTAATCAATGGCTAGATGAAATATCTATCACTCCAATTTTTTTTCTAAGATACTCAAAAGTTTCTTTTGGAAGGGGTTTTGTGAAAATATCTCCAATCTATTCTTGTGTGGCAATATATTCCAACTTGTTGTTTTGATACATGCTCTCTTAAGAAGTGATACTTCATGGGAATGTGCTTCATTCTAGAGTGCATATCTAGATTCTTTGAAATATTAATTGTGCTTGTGTTACATCACAAAGTACTGAAATTGGATGATAATAAACTATATTCATATCCTTCAATAGTTTCTTCATTTAAAGGACTTGTGTGCAACATGATATTACTATGTATTCAACCTCTACTATGGATGAAATTGAAGGTTGGTTCTTGCTTAACCAAGACACTAGATTATTGCCAAGGAATAATTCTTCTCCACTTGTGCTTTTCTTATCATCAACATTTCCTACGTAATCTACATCTATATATGTTTTTAGTGTGAAATCTTCACCTCTCAAATACTACAAACCAAAATCAATTGTTAATTGCTTGAACATGAATTTCTTTTGGTGTTGGATAAAATTGTGCCACCATACCTACAACTTCCATAATATGTGGTCTTGAAGCAGTCACATATAGTAGACTCCTAATCATTGACTTGTATATAGATTGATCTGCTTCTAGGGGCTCATTATCTTTACTTAATTTGTAGCCTATGACCATGAGTGTACTCGCTAGTTTGCAATCTTCCGTCGTAAACTTCTCCAACAATTTCTTGATATATCTGGCTTTTGAGATAAAGATAACTTTGCAAGATTGAGAATTTTGTATCCCAAGGAATAATGATAATTAACCAAGCATGGACCTCTCAAACTTCTTTTGTATTTCTATAGTAAAATCTTCACACATTTTGTCGCTACTACCTCTAAGAATTATATCATCCACATAAACCATGACAATCAACTGATCATTATATTTAGTCTTGATGTATATGTTGCTATCAACATTTCCCCTTTTAAAACCTTCTTTTTATAGATACTTGTCAAGTCTTGAATAATGAGATCTAGGGGGTTATTTTGATCTACAACTTGCACACATAATTCATATATTTTGATAAGAGGAACCCTTTTGGTGGTTTAACATATACCTCTTCCTCTAAATTTTCATTGTGAAAGGTTGACTTGAAATGTATTTGATAAACTTTAAATTTCTTAAAACAAGAAAATGTTAAGAACATTCGACTAGATTCTATTCATGCAACATGAGCAAAAGTTTCTTCAAAATCAATACTTTCAACTTGAGCATACCCATTACAAGCTAACATAGAGGGAGAGCTAGGTAGAGAGATAGAGAGGGGGGGGAGAGAGATATATATATAGATGGATAGGGATAGAGAGAGGTGATATAGAGAGAATTAGAGAGTGAAGGAGGGAGAGAGGGAGAGGCAGAGAGATAGGTCCAGAGCTTGGGAGAGAAAGAGTGAGATAGAGATAGAGGTAGAGAAAGGGATAGATATAGGGTGACAAAGAAATATAAAGAGGGAGGGAGAGGTAGAGAGATAGGTCTAGATATTTGGGGAGAGAGAATGAGATAGAGAGACTATACTATTGATTTATTATTTCCACATGTCTAGATATTTGGGGAGAGAGAATGAGATAGAGAGACTAGATACTATTGATTTATTCTTTCCACTTCTTCAATGGTATACGGGTAAATACAAAAAGATCAGGGACCAAAATTGGACATGCCACTTTTTTGTCCCATACAAGATATAATGTGGGTGTGTTATAACCTAATTTAAAAATTACAATAGGGAGAGAGAGATATTTAAAGAGATATATAGAGGGATAGGGGAGAGGGAGAGAATGAGATAGAGTGAGGTAGAGAAAGGGAGAGAGATAGGGTGGGTGAGAGAGAGAGGTAGATAAAGGGACAAAGATAGGGTGAGAGATAGGGAGAGAGATGGGGGAGAGAGAGGAGGGATTCATCCTTTGAGTTTGGACTCAAACATACATAATGTATAATTCTATTATTTTTCCCATCTAGTTGATATTTATATTATCTACTCTTTTATGGTATCTAATGATTAAATATATTGAAAATACCTTGGAAGAGTTATCGTTACACCATAAGGGAATACATGTTCTCCTAGGTCAACTTGGAGAAAAGTGTGCATAAGATTAAAAAAAACAAGGAAGCATTCTACAATTATTTATAAAAACTTGTTACTCTCCTTAGTACAAAAAATCTAAATGTTTCATTATTGATTACTCTTTCAATGTTTCAAGTATTTTGAGATAATTGTTGAAAAAATTCAAAGAAAAAATACTTCATATGCAAAATTTTTGAGTATTTGAAGTTTCAAAAATAAAGGATGAAATTTAAATGATTATAATTTATTTTTCATTAATAATTTATAAAAACTACCTATTCCATTTTGTAAATCTCTTAATCACCTTTCCAATGCTTGTAAAAAATCAAATATTGATTAGTAATGCAAAGTTATGCGCATTTTACTAAAGTGTGTTTTTTTGGGCTTTTTAAATATTTGTTGTGAATTAATTTTCAATAGTCAAATAATCTATATAGATAGGAGATTAATAATCAGTAACTGTAATAGAATTTTCACATGGTATGAGAGCTCATCTAAGGGTAGAAAAGGTTCAGCGCAGACACAAAAAGGAAAAATTGAGGGTTTATAAAACCCAATTTGACCTCTTCAATTTTTTTTCTCAACTTTTGAGATGGCCTCAGTAGGTTTAAGATATCAAAATAGATAGGATGGAGCCTCAAATTTTGGTGTCTGGAAAGCCAAAATTTCTTTATTGTTGGAAGAGAATGGTATCAAGGAATATGTGACCAGTGTTGTAGTTGTACGTGCAAATCCAAAACAACTCTTAGCATATAAGAAGGAAGATGCCAAGGTGAGGAGGCTAATCCTTGATAGTGTTAAGGACCATATATAGTTCTACATATCACAGAGTTGGATACAATGAAGAAGTTGTGGGACGCCATTTTGAATATGTACCAAAATGCTACCACTAACCGGAAGTTGATTCTTAGAGAAAAGTTGAGGAATACCTGAATGAATAAAGGAGAAGATGTTACAAGTTACCTCACCAAACTTAGACTTGTCAAGAATGAGTTGGCAACTCTTAGAGATAAACTGGATGATGACGAGCTAGTATGAATAGCCCTAAATGGGTTTACTAAGTAGTGGGATGTCTTTGTTCAATTTATTAATGGACGAGACACCTTATCAAGTTGGGATCGACTATGGAGTGACTTCACTCAGGAGGAGCTTAGACTAAGTCTTGTTAGTGGAACCAACAGTAATAGTTATAAAAGTGAGGCAGAATAGGAAAACGTTGCCCTAGCAGGAAAAGGGAAAGTGAAGAAGGGGTCTAGCAAAGGATCAAATCCTAAAAGTGAAGGAATTGTCTAAGATCAAATGTTACAGTTGTCACAAGTTTTACCACTCTATCAGCGATTGCCTGCAAAGGAAGAAAAACAAAAAGAAAGGAAAGAAGTAGACATCAACTTCAACAAGTGTAGATGAGCTTTCTAGTAGAATGGAGGATGAGTTTGCACTCATAGCTTGTATGGTTAGCTCAACCTCACAAGGTGTTTTGTATATAGATAGTGGGGATTCATTTCATATGACAAGAGTTTGAGAGTACTTCTCCAGTTATAAGGACATAAAAATCCAAATTTCTATGGAGAACATGTCCAAACTCAATCCAATTGGGAAAGGGACTATTATATTTCAAAGGGAGAATGGCAAGATGATTCCCATTCATGATGTGTTGCATGTTGCAGACTTGGGTATGAATTTTATTTTCATATTTTTCCTTCAGGACAAAGGCTACAATGTACTCTTTAGAGGGGCGCATTGGTTAATCAAGCATAAAGATTGGAAATCACCTGTAGCAATTGTAGTTAGGAGCGATAAGCTTTACAGTTTATAGTTTGATACTCATAAGGCACTCATGAGCATCAGTAATCCTAGAGATTAAGGATCTAGCTATGGCATAGGAGGAAGGGCCATATACATCATGGATCACTTAAATTGCTTCGTGAGACAGTGATAGGTGTTCTAGAGGTGAGCATAGAGCATGATGATGTATGTAAGAGATGTGTATTGGGGAAGTTTATGAAAGAAAGTTTTCCAAGGAGTGGCACCAGATCCAAGGGTGTTCTTGATCTAGTATATTCAAATATATGTGGATCAATGTTAACAAAGTCTCTCAGAGGATACAAGTACTTTGTTAAATTTTTGAAGTTAGCACTTCTAAATTACATGGAATATGCTCAATCGATTAAGTTGGTACTTGTTCAAAACTTATTTAAGAAAAAAAATTAGTAGCAATCAAGGGGCAGTAGTTACAATGAGCTACACCTCTCAAATATAGAGGAAGATCATTAATCCAATAATAATCTCTCTAACTATTTTAAACTTTGTTACTACCCATTGGGTGACTCAAGCCATACTTTTAGTGAAATATGACGATAAAAACATGTTTACCAACACCTATATATCACAATTTTCTTGTAGAATTGATAAGGTATCATATCATTCTAAATAGGCATGCAAGCTAATATTTATAGATTATGCTACCTACCCCACAATGATTTTCCCACACAAAAATAAATCCAAAATTTAAAATTTAATAGATGAGAAGACTTTTCTATGATTTTATCTCTTTAATAACTCTTATTAGCATTCAAGCATGACTATAGGTTCCTTGGTAACTGGTTCATGAATTTTTCAGCACAATACAACATTTTCATGGTACTAACTTAGGAAAAAAATTCCTATCTCGGCAATGTATAGCCATTGGTTGTGAATGCTTGGACTTATTGCTTTTAGATATTTGATTTTTTATGTAATAGAGCCTACTTCTATTACTCTAGCACTTTAAACCCTCTTAGGATGGTGTAGAGAAGCCATAGATGTCAAATATATAATTTTGGGATATAATGGGAGTCTCTCTATGTTACAATATCCACACATTCCATATGCTATCAAGGATGAACTTATCACTAGTAGATTAGATAGTTCACACCCCTTTATGATATATTTACCCTTCACTTTTCTAAGAATTCTTGGGAGCATGTCATGTGGCTTCAGTTTAAGTCATGACTTAACTTAAACTGATAGAATAAGTGTGACCCATCAATACGGATACACAATACTCTTTAATTTTAAATAATACTACTTACACTACCACACATCACAATGCTGAGGCTTCTTATGAAATACCACTTTTTCCTCTTTAGAGAAGTCCCATAATCTATTAGATCAGATCTTTAACTTGGAGCATTAGATGTGCATTTTTGAAGGATTATAATATTACTATAAATTTATGCACTACAACACCAAAATGAAAGAAAGTAGGAACTTTTGTAGATGTCATGATGCACTCCTATTGATAAAACATCAAGGAAATAACAATTTTTAGAAAATATAAAGATTTAATCCTTAAGAAGTTCCATTTAAAGCATTCAAATTGAAGAAGGTTTTATCAAACTACCTTAGATCAAACCCCATTGGATAGAACCCCACTAGTTTTAAACCATACCTATAACATTCTCCTTTACACCTATCAAAATGCTAATAAAAAACCACTTTTGATTTACCTTTTGGGGGATCAAATGAATTCATTTAAAATTTATTTTTTGTAAGTATGTAGTCCTTATTATAATCTTCCCAAAAAGTATAATTTAAAAAAAAATTAATTTAATTATTATATTTATTTTTTATTTCTTGTGAATGTAGGTTTTTCACCGAAAATCAAGCTCTTTGTTCTACACATGTGGAAAGATAGAAGATTATCAATTTTTCATTTTGAAAAATATGAGTGCACTAAATATTGAAGTTCTTGATCCAACAAAAAAAAAAATTGAATTTTCATTCATACAAAAAAAGTTGTGTTATACAGTCTACATATGTCTAAATTGTAATTGGTTTGACTTTGAAACTTCATTAAGGAAAAAATATTCAATAAAACACTATGAAACCAATTGGAAGCACTAGATATCATAGTTACAAATCTGAATTAAAAAAAATAAAAATTTATCCTTCATGTAAAAAGTGTTAGGTGTTATACGGTGAGCGTCACTCCTTAAAAATGGTGTTTACTAAAAAAAACTAGTCTTCGAAGGAGATGGAAAAAGAAGTGCAATCTAATTTCAAAAATTTTGAAAAAATAATATTTAGAATCTATAGAAAAAATGTCACAAATCACTAGTTTTCATAATCTTCAAATTCCTCACGGTTTAGCCACTATAGGTGCTCAAAAGTGAAGATTTAGTTAGAAAAAATTAGTTTAGTGTCCAGTTTGGCCTAAATTTGTAAACCAGTATTATGGGATCACCCAAGGGTTCATTAAAATTATGTTATGTGTGATGTTATTTAAGCTAAATGAAGTGAAAAAATGCAATTAAGTGATCTAAATGATTGATTATGAATGCAAAGCTATGATTTAGGCTATGTTGGAAAACACAATGTGATATGCAAACAATGAACTAAGAATGAATAAAATGCAAAACAAAAGGAGAAAGGTTGAATCAGACTTTACTTGGGAAAGATTTAAATAATCTAGAATGGTCTGAATGTTGTTTGAAATTACTGAAAATCAACAGTGGGACTTATTCACCCAAGGTGGCGAATTAGTCCTGCTATTGGTGAAAAACTGTCAGAAACAAGTTTCTGACTTACGGGATCCGAAATCTGACAAAACCTATATTTCTAGTTTTAAGGTGGGACTCATTCGCTGCTAGTGGTGAATTATTCCTCTCCCAAAATTTTGAGAAATCAGGAGATAACTCTGCAACACCAGATCTGGAAATGTCTGCTTATCGGGTTGTTGAAGTTAATTCTGCAAGAAACATACATAATACCTTCTCCAAGTCTGAAATATGATTGACTTGACTTGAAGCAAATAGTTGACTTGTTGACCAATCTTCAATCACCTAAATTCTTGTTAAATCTACATACATATGTTTGCAAACACACATGCAAGAGGGGGAAAATGGTTGAGGGTTAGCAAATAGGGGTTTTCATTGGTCAAACCCCACTTTTGTAATCAAACCCTTAATTAAATAATGAAATGCAAGAGAATGATGAATAAATAACATGCAAATTATATCTACTTACCAAACCCTTGTTGATGAAAATATGAAGTTATATCAATGGATGCTCCAAAATGCTTGAATAATGTTTGATTTGATGTTGTAAGATGCTTGAATGCTTGAATATGATATGAGATTGAATGCTTGAATGAATAGGGGTTGAAATGGATGTAAAAACACTTATTTATACAATCTTGTGCCTTAGTAACCTGTTAATACCTCATCATAAGATGACATCAAGTGATTTTGAATAAAAACCCGAAAGGAAATTTAAAATATTTTGAATTTGGAGCCAAGGGGGACACTTTCGCCACCCATGGCAAATAGGTCCCACCTAGGACCTAAAAATGGGTTTCGGGAATTATCTTGTATTTAATGTTGTTTGTTAGGCTTACATTAAAAAATTCACTTAATTGAGGCTTATGAGGGCATAAAGGGGTCAAATAAAGCATAAGAAAGGTGTAAATAGTGAAATTGTGCCTAGAAAAGTGTGAAATCTTGTTACAAGACTTTACAACACTTCAAAATCGGACTTGATTAGTGATGAAAAGGTGATTTTTAGGTGAATTGTAATGAATAGATTCTAGAAGAGTGTAGAAATGTCTTACAACACTTCACAACACCTTCACAAGACATCATTATTTGAATTTTAGTACCTAAATATGCATGTTCAAGCCATGTTACAACATAAAATTAGAGCAAAATAGACCAAACATCATGGAAGCAAGGCCTAAAGACCATGAAATGACAAGGGTCCATTTTTCAATGTGCATTTAGCCCCACTTTAGTGGGAGGATGAACTGCTTCAAATTCACACTAGAAAGTAGCCACAAATCATGAGGAGGGTTCATATGTACTTATGTTAGCAAGATGGAATACAATGGGCAAGATGGATGATCAAGCCCCCAAGATGAAGATCCCATGGAAAAATAAGCATAAGAAAAAAGGAACACACAAATGTTGAGAATCAGATGAAGCTTTTATCATCTATACAACTAGTTGTGGATTAGATCTAGGCTAAAAGAGAATGTATACTCACTTTGTGGTGAAAGAACTCATGGTGGTCCACCGGGTGAGAAGGCCCAAGTATACTCACTTTGGGGCCACATCCATGGGGTGAGAAATCCCAAAAATGGGAGATACATATGCTAGTTGGTATGCACTCACAAACACATAGGTGGCTATGGGGAAAGTCATGCCGCTAGATGGGCTTCCCACTCAACCATTTCAAAGTTATGCCTCTTGATAACTTTAACAAGGCACCACAAGGAAAATGTCAATTCATGCTTCATGAGACAAGCAAAGCTCCATATGTTCAGAACTCATGAAAATAAGGAAGGTACCATAGGCATGCAAGTTGTGTTATGCAAGGTGGAAAAAATATAAAAAGTGTAAAAATGTAAAAGATGTTCAAAGGAGTCTTGTTAAGTTTATGCAAGGTCATTCACTTATGGAACATTGTGTCCAATGCCTCCAAGAGAGGACCAATCAAAGAATAATATATTCACAACTTAGGGGATGTAGTGCACCACATCAGGCCACCAAGATGAATGTAATATGCTAAGATAGATCACCCTTATGAAGGACATCACACCTAATGTCATCCACAAAGTGACTAACACATCATGTAAACGGTCAAGGCTATACTAGGAACTAAGAATGTAAATGAGTTAATGTTAATGTATGCCCCCCACTTTAAAGGAATTGTGACACACCATTATGTGAGCAATTACTTGAAAGTAGCAAAAGAAATAAAATACAAACAGAAAACAAGACATGAGAGCCAACTTGGAAAACCCCTATGTCAAGTCATATGTTTCCGAGTAAGGTTGCGTCATATCAATGAAAAGGAAAACTAAAAGAAAGGGAGTTGCACCCCAAAAAAGAGCACACCAAACACATAAGGGATCTATGGATTTGGGGTCAGTATGTTTGTTGCTGCAATTTTTTTTATTAAAGATCTCATAACTATCATCATTCACCAAAGCACACAGAACTGGAAGAATGACACAAAGAGAGCAAAAATGAAATGAAAAAAAATCCATTTTGGGTCAACATGGAAGGGACATTGTGGTCTCAACGCTTTGCATCATCCCCAAAAGGAAAACACAAGCAAAAAGAAAGAAAATGAAAAGGTCAACAGGAAAGAAAAAGCTTTTGGGTCAACATAAAGGAGACATTGTGGTCTTGATGCCTTGCGTCATCCCCAAAAGGAAAACACAAGAAAAAGACAAAAAGAAAAAGGGACCAATTGGGTCAACATGGAAGAGACATAGGCCGTTTCAATGCTTTGCGTCATCTGCCTCCCAATCATGTTTGGTATAATGTGAGGGCGGTTGACTATCCAAAGGAAGAATTGCAAGTGTCGAAATAGGAGTTGTAACAGGTTCTTCATTTGGTTAAGAGGATTTATCATTTAAGCTCATTGTAGATCTATTTTGCTATTGTTGCATCATCATCATCATCAAGATTGATGATGACAGGAGGACGAAGGGTAATTTCCAAGGAAGGATGTATCAAAATTTGTGGCTATTGGATTGGTTCATTTTGTTGTGAAGGTTGCATTGGACTATCTTGTGGCAGGTCAAGAGGATGGTGGTCATCTATTACTTCTATCAATGGTGGAGGTTGATTGTCTTTATTTTCTTCTATGCAGGATTGATGGGCAAGGAGACGACGACGACGTCTACATTCCCTAGCACCACAGTTTTGTTTGATTCTATTTTGGGGTTGTTGATGTGCAAGAGCGGATTGAGTCATCATAGTTTCTTCTAGTTCTAAAGGGGGAAGAATAGAAGAAACAAAAGAGGATGAATCAATCACTTTCTTTTTAGCTTTATACACTTATTTAATTCGAGGAGGCACGATGAGATTGGTTTCACTTTCTCTAGGTCGTTTAGACAAGGAAGGTGAAGTGTTTTTTTTTGGTTGTTCATGAGGCTAGATGATTTGTTCATTATCAGACTCAAGTTGAAGCTTGGTTTCATCTATGATAGGAAGAGTGGAAGTTGACAGGGAAATTTTACAAAGAGACAATTCATAAATGTGTTCGACTTTGAACTTTTGATAGGTTATGAAGAAGAAGTTTTTTCGAGGGGTAATGGGTTCCATGGGTTCAGGCCAAAAGGCTTCTAAGGGAAAATTACCTTTAGAGGATAATGGATTAAAGCCACTATGGTGTATGGTAAATATTTCATTGTCATGTGGAAACTTCAAACACTTGTGAACCACTGAAGGGACCACTTTCATTGAGTGATGCCAAGGGTGGCCTAGCCACAAACAAAATTGATCTGATTGTGGAATAATAGAAAATGTTACATCTGAAGTTTTGGGTCCTATTGTAATGGGAGCATGATCGATCTGATCGTAGGGCATGCAAAACCAGTATGTGTCTTAATCCATGTGGTTGGTTTATTATAATCATCTTGATAGAGACCATGTAATACTAAAAACTCTTATGTGATCACATTCTCATCACAAGAGGGATCTATTAATATCCCATTGGTGGGTTTATCATAGATTCTACCAGCTATGTAAAGAGGACCATCAGGAAGTTTTTGAAGTATATCTTTAGCAGAAAAAAGTGATATCAAGATATTTATTGTTTTGGCCCTTAAAAGGGATAACTTCTATCGCACCCACAAGTTTATCCATATGATTAACTTGGGTAACAGTTGGAGTTATATCATGTTGTTCATTATTTGTATTAACATTCATTACATCAGTGTTTGAAGGTTCACTATCCTTGAAAAATGATATATTGTGTTTAGGCATGGGATTGGTTAAAATTTGTAAATTTTGGTTAGGGGGTGCAACAAACTTATTCCCTTGATCATTAACACCTGCAATGGAAAAATGGCTCGAACCAATGAGGTATTGAACTAAATGTTTTAGACACTTGCAATGTTCGATGTCATGTCCATTTTGGTGTTGAAAATGACAATAAGAATTAGGTTTAAAGGTGGGTGGTAATGGTTGGGTTTGATCAGGTGGTTTCATAGGTGGCAAAGTGATCATGTGTTGTTGAATCAATTGGTTAATTATGTTGTGGAGGACATCAGGTAAGGGAGTAAATTGTCTCTGCGGGTCCCCATAGGTATAAGGCACTCGAACTGATACTTGGTTTGGAATTGGGTGGGTTGGTTGCAGTTGTGGAGGTGGATTGAACTATAAAAAGTCTCTATTTGATTTGTGAAAGTTTTGTGTGTTATTTTGGTTTTGTGGTTTATATTTGTAAGCACGGTTAGAAGTGGACTTTGAGTCTCGACTAGAAACTAAGTTGTGATAATCACATAAGGTTGTGCATAAATGCATGAATGAAGGGAATTTCATCATAGTTAATTTATCTTGAAGGTTTGTGTGAAAGTTTTAACATCTTCTGCAGATGTGCATTAGGAATCTTGACATCAATTTGAGCATACAATGACTGGTATCATGAGATTAAATTAGCTACTTCTTCATCTGTGTTTTGTCTACATCACATGAGGTCAGCCATGGTATTTTTAGGTGTCATATGAACTTGAAAGTGACTTATGAAAGCATCCACCAATTCATTGAAGGATCAAATGGAATGATTGGGCAAGTTTGAGAACCACTCTAATGCAATATATTTCAAGGTTCTTGGAAAAACTTTGGCTAAGAGTTTATCATCAAGGAAAAAATCACTGCATAAAGTTGTATAAGCATTAACATGGTTGGTAGGGTCTCCTTTACCTCCATATTTCTCAAACTAAGGAATTTATATCCCTTGTGGCATCGGGTTTCATAAGATTTCTAAGGATAAGGGACTACTACGGACATGATATGTGGGTGGAGCAGTTTGACCTTGGTTAATTGTGGAAATTTGTTGTTGTATGGGTGAAACAGTTGTAAAGAGTTGTGTAAGAATAGGGTCAGGGTAAGTGGTTTGGGGTGGAAGGGAAAATGGTGATGGAGTGTATGTGATGTTAGGGGAAGTGAAAGAAACACTAAGAGGGATGAAGATAGTGGAGGGGACTTGCAACGCCACAAGAGAACTAGGAATGCTAGTTGGAATTGGGAAAGAAGGAGCCACATAACTAACCTGGTGCATAGTTGTGGTGACTTACGAAGTGGTATAAGTTGGTATGGATGCTATACTTGAAGGGGGAGGAACTTGAGGCCCTCCCTGGATTACATGAATGTTTGCGGATTGGGTATTAGAAGAGGCATGTTTATTGTAAATCTCAGAAATTCTCTTCATAACTTTTGGGTATGGCGGTGGTGGAAATGTTTTCAAGGGACAAGTCCTATTGTAAATGTGAAAAATCCTCATGGATATTAATGACCTTTTCTTGTGGGAGGGGGTTGTTTTGGGTGTCAACATTCATTGGATGGAAAGGTAAAGGAATAGAAGTGGTATTGTCAATGCCTAATGCACCATTATCCATACTAGGAGTAGGAGCTCTTGAGATCCCAAGGTCCACAACGAAAGTGCTATTGCAGAAGGCCATGAGTCTAAAACTTCATCTCACTAAAGTATTATCAATGGGGCACCAAACACTCATACAAGTACCACAAAAGATGGGGTGAATGTAAATGCAAGGAAATCTATGAGTTCTAAATGCGAATAACATAAATTCTGCTAACTATAACTAACAAGTAATTACAAAAAATAGAAATGTAGGAAAATGCCAAAAAATATTATGTAAAAAGTGTAGAGAGACTGATTCGCCCAGGGTGGTGAATGAGTCCTAGTATGAGATTTCTTTGTATTTTTTAGAAATTTTAAAATGATTCTAATGCTTTTTAGAATGCAATTAAAGATGCAGAATGCAGATTTTTATGTTTTTTAATGATATGCAATACAAGAATGAAATCTAAACAAAGCTTTCACTAATGCAATATGATAAGTCCTAGAATGCAAGAACAAAACAATACCCTAATTGAATTTTGATACAAATGTAATCTAGGATGCAATATGCGAATGAAATTAGAAATGCAAAGTGTTCAAAATGTAGATTCACCAAAATGGACTTCTCACCCAACGAACAACCAAGAGTTTCGTCGCCCTAGAGTGAGTATACATTTTCTTTCCAAAACAAACAAACCTAGATCTGATTCACAACTAGCTAGATAGACAATTGAAGCTTAATCCAACTTTTCATTTTCATCTTTCTCTTTCTTGTCATTGCATGATTTTGTATCTTGATGGTTTGACTTAGGATCTTTGATCCTAGGGGCTTGGCCACCTCCTTTGATCTTTGTCATTCTTTTTCATCTGCATCTGAACATTTAGATCTCTCTTGAATGTCTACTTTAGTGTGAGTTTGAAGCAAGTTCATCCTCTCACTAATGTGGAGGCTAAATGCACCGTAGAAAAAAGTACCCTTTGCTTGACATGGGAATAATTCATGAAAAGTTGGAATTAATAAGGCCTTGATTCAAGTGTTGTGAGACATTTTATGCATCCACACTAGGTCTTGGACCCTTGCAAATTCAATAACATTCTTTTAACGACGTCTTGTAAAGGTGTTGTATGATACTTTTATACTTTTCTAAACTTAACGAATCTATTTATCCCTAATTCAACATTATAAAATGTATTTAAATGCATCATTATATCAATCTATAAGGTTTTTGAATTAAAGTTAATGATAAACTAGTGTTGTAACATGTCTTACATATTCACATTGGTTTTTGTGCCTTTCTAGGCTATGTGGACCACATTTTAGTGTTGTAAAGTGTATTTAATCACACTTTCACATTGATTTTTTTGTCCCAATCCCTAATTGACCTTTACATCATCACTAATATTCCCCTATTAACCCATATTGTGCATCTCAAGGCTTGAATTGATCAAATACCTGACAAGGTTGCAATTTAGATCTTATTTCCTTATCTAATGGCTTCCTACCTATAAGTTTGGCCCCTGTGGGACCCATTTTCCATGCATGGAAAATTAGTCCCATCCAAGTGGGACCTATTTCCCATGTGCGGCAAATGAGTCTCATTTGGCTCAATTTTGACCTTTGAGTGGGAAAAAGTGAAATTTGAGTTTAATATTACTTCATGTTGGCCTATGATGAGGTATTAACATGTAAAATAGGTGAATTTCCTATAAAATCACATCTTTAAACTCATTTTCATATATCTCTTATTCATTCTTCATTATTCATCCACCTATCTTCTCTTTCAAGTCAAGCAACTTAGGGTTTAAACATTACAATCCATTCAAGATCAATTTTTAGGCATTGAAGGGTAGATTCTTCATGTTTTGTTGCAAAATTTCAAGATCAAACATAATGAAAAGGTAATTAAATCCATTATTGCATGTTTCATTCCATTCTTTCATCATTTTGTTTTAAATACCTAAAAGGGGTTTGACCAAGGAAAACCCCCATGCCCTAACATTCAACATCTCTCTCTCTTGTCTTGTTTGTTTACATATTTAGGTATCTTGGAAGCTTGGAAATCATTGATGATCAATTTGCAAGGTTGATAAAGTATTCTCCTCATTGAACAAGTCAAAATATCAACAAAAACTCATTTTCAAACCCGTAAATCAAAGTTTCAGAAGCAAACACCTGGAGAAGTCAAAAGTGCAGATCAGAAGCTATAGATTCCACTTTTGAAAATTTAGAAATTCAAAAGTGGAATCATTCACCATGGGTGGAAAATGTGTTCCACTTCTAGGTTAGTTTTGTGTTTTTTGCATTTTGAATACCCTTTTGTCAGAAACAGGTTTTGGCTCGATTTTGCAGAACTGGGACTAATTCACCCAGAATGGCAAATGAGTCCCACTAGGCCTGAAAATCAACATCAACAACATTCCAGAATTTATTTCTAGTCTTCAACCACATTCTAGGTGCACAATTTTAGTTTTGTCAAGTTTTGTTACCGTTTGCATTCATTTTTAGGTGTTTATGCAATACACAATGTGTTTTCAAACATCAATTGTTTCTTTAAAGGTTTTGCATACTTAATCAATCAATATTATCAATTAATTGCACTTATTTCATTAAATTTAGCCTAAAAAAAATCATACATAACATAATTTGAATGAACCCCTTAGCATTTTTTTCCCTACTTTCTCCTTTTAGGTGAAAAACCCTAGAAGAGCTAGAAAGGTGCATGGAGCCAAAAATCTACGGTTCGGAAGGATCCACTATAGGAATGATAGAGGGTTTTTAATTAAGGAGCTTTTTAATCATTAATTATAATATATTTGGTCAAGTTATGTAGTCTACTGCCTATTAAGTAGGAAAACAATTAGTAGGTTAATTCATACACAATTTATAATGTGGTAGTGGACTCCCTTATGTGTGGTTATGTGATAGGTATTGTAATCTTCATCACCATGTAGTATATTTTTACTTCATAACTTTTGGATTTTGTGAGATCATTCTTGGTATGAATTATTGTAGTTCCCATTGAGCTAAGATCAAATTCCACAATAAGTGATATTGAGTGATCATACATTGATAACAAGGGTTCAAAGACTCATTTTTCTTTGTATGATCTCCATAATGTAATTGAAGTAACGCATCTAAAAGGGATGTCAAATGTTCCACATCATATTTAGAAACTATTTAGAGGGTGATAAACATGAAATTTCCCTTATTGATCATCCCCTCTTAGAAGAGTATAAAAATGTAAGATTTTGAGTGTGATTCTTACTATGTCGCCTAGGAAAAATGTAGACTTATATGTATTGATTTAATTCTAGGAGTACATCCTATTTTGTGAGAATATAAATGACCAATCAAGAGCTTAGTGATCAAATTGAAACTAGAAGAAATATTGGAGAAGGAACATATTCAACCTAACATATTCCCATAGGGTGGACCTATCATGTTTGTGAATAAAGATAAGTCCCTTCAATTGTGCATCAATAATTAATATTTGAAAAAATAATGGTGAGTGATCATTATCCTTCTCTATGGATTAAAATTTATTTGATCAAATCAAGTGAACCAATCTATTCTCTAAGATTGGTCTTAACTTTGAATATCATCATCCACACATAGTAAAACCATACATTCAAAAGAATTATTTTTGTTGAATAATGCTTCATAGATGTTCATGAGTCTCATGTACATGGTGTTCCATACACACCCCTAACAAAAATTGGTCTTTTTAGATGACATCTTGATATACTTGAGCATAAAAGAGGGTATCCCTATCACTTGTGATAGATTTTGTAGTGTCTATGTGAGAGAAAATTTTCTAGTAGCTTGGTGAAGTGTAATTTCTTTTAGCCGAAGTTGTAGTATTTCAATCCTATCATATTTGGTAATCCCTTAAGGTATCTTGGAAGAGCCCTCAAAGATTTATTTTATTTTAAATTGGCTAGAACCCACCAATATTTCAAAGGATTATAGTTTCATGAGATTAGTGGGTTAGTGTACTATCAATTTTTTTATGGACTGCTTGTTGGTGTTCCAAATTGACCGGTTCAATGAGTCCTAAAGATTAGCCAGTTTCTTATGCTCGAACTCAAAGAGGGATTTTTCCAACTGACAAGATTCAATCAAGGACTGAGATCTACTACACTTCTATCTCTGCAATACAATGGTGGGTCTCCCTTTACAATGCCTAAAGACTCAATTCAATTATGCACAAACATTTCTTTTTATTGTATATAATTCCCTATTCAATTATACCAAGGAAAGTACTGACAACTTCAAATCTGGCTAAATTCTTCGTATCTCAACACTCACTCAACAATTGGGAAGCAAAATTCAACACTAAACCTAAACCCAAAAACAAAAAATAAAATGATTTTGATTTTAAATTGTTTCTGAGTTGAATGCATTAAGCTGAATGAGAAATCAGTGCCTAATTCTGGGCCATGGACTCAAATGCATAATCATAAAAAGAATCCATCAACAAATAGACTTCAACAAGTGTATTCAAACTGCTAATGCATTACACCAATAGATCCACTCTTGCTGTCAATCAATTTCTCCTTATAGATCCACTCTGCACACTTGAAATCACAATTATCTGCTCAAAGTAATTTAACTATTTCCTTGAAATAGAACCATGAAAAAATAATACAATCTTAAGGAAATTGAGATGAAAAAATCCAAATAATTTGTATTATTGAATTCATATGATCAAATGTGTACAAATTTGGAGAAAATTTGATGCCATTCATGATTTGCTTGCACAAACTGACTGACATTTACTCAATAAATCAGTAACCACAACTTACAGACTCAATTCATGACCCAGACTCAACATTTCTCTATCTACCCAATCAATATAAAAATTCAGAAGCCAAAAAAATGAGAATAAGAAGAAACAGAAGAAGCCCAAGAATTGATCCATTCATGGCATCCAGAAGCTTCATCCACCGTTAATCAACAACAAGAAATGAAAAGCCTCTCTCTTCTCTCTTCCTTTTGTAGAAAGAAAATTTTCCTTTGCTTTTCAATAGAAAATTCACTTCCTAGCCAATAATAATCTTTGTTCATAAAGTGAATACTAAATTCACTTTACCCATGCCCTTCATGTGAAAATAAATCTCATTTCCAAAGTGGTCATGTAAAACTACATATGCCTATTTTCCCACATTACGTTTCACATGTAAATGCAATATTATCTTCTTCTATGCCCGACTTTTCTTGGGAAAGTAAACATTCACCTGTGAAAATAGTTACCTTGTTGCATAATTAGTCCCCTATAGAAATTACTCTTCTTTCATTTGTCTCTATTACGTATTTTCACCTATGTGAAAATAAGACCTTAATAGCATTTTAATCAAAGCAAATACTTCTCATTTTTCCCAACCTTTACTTTCACTCATTTGTATTCTAGTGAACATATTTTCAATAATTAAGTGAAATTACTTACTTTCCCCCTTTGAGTAAAATATCATAAATTTTTTGTTTACCTTACCTCCTAGCAAAGATTATTGTTTCTTACTTTTTAAAATGGGAGCCCTTAATTCCCTTTCATGGGGCCATTTAAAATCTTGCATTTTACACTTAATATCTTTACCTTTAAAAAGTGATGGGCTTTGAATATTTTATCGGGCCCCTTTTAAAAATCATTACCCGTGCATTTAAAAACAAGGCAACTCCAAGCCCACCCAAGCTTCTTCATCGCATACCTTGCAACCCTTTTCCCTTATTTCATCTTCTGCCTGCGAGGTCAGCAATCTACGATGGGGATTTGATTCACATTCTCCATTCTTGTTAGGTCGTTGATCTTCCTACCTCCTCTGTTTGACCTAATCTCATTGCAAATTCTCTACTTGATCATGGTGGCCAAGTATTTCTTGAAACCATTTTAATACATCTCATCTGCAAATGTAAGCTTTGTGCATTAGTTTCTCCCCTTGCAAGTTCATCATATCATCCATTCAACATGCATTGACACACAGGAACTTCCTATAGCATATTCAACTCACGCTAGAGTTAACCATGCATCCAACACCAAATAGAGACTCTTCAAGCAACAACCTCACACACCGTTGGCAGTCATTTCTCCATAGTACAAATTGACCACTTTTGTCCATCAAAATGATGGTGCCACAACATTTGCAACAAAACATTTCCAAGCTTTGTGTTGGTGCTCCTTCAAACAACTTCAAACAACTTCTCCTTCACTATGCAAAGCATCTTTTAGGCTACGCCAACATTCTACAAAACCGGAGCTTCCTCAAATAAGTTTGAGTCATTTTCACTACAAGCTCATTTATATATGCGCTGGATTCCTCCCATCAACTGACACAACAGTGCCAAGAATATTTCCCTTATCGCTGCAAATCATTTCACAATGTAGTTTAAAATATTTCCTAGAGGCATAACCACATCCTTTTGTCCCTCAACTTGATGCCCATTCTATTCATTTTCACTGTATGTGCAAAACTCTACTTGGTGCGGCATCAACTCTCCTACAGGGCAGCCATCAAATCTCCTCATGATGCATTACCTCTCTCATTTGGCAAGATTGAGATCAATATTTCCAGGCTTCTCATGTTATGCTAAGATGTGGCTCTTTTCCCATTGATTCCATGTTTCATTTTCCTCTATTTTAATCAATGTTGTGCCATGGCTACTCCACAAAGATTTGTATCCAAAATATCAGGAAACTTGAACCATATTAGCCAATGTGAAAATATTTTCTTCTTCTTACTATCATGTAGTTGCTCAAATAGACAAGCAAGGCTAAATAATGTTATGAATTCATCCCATGGTAACTTAATTGCAACACGACCTTCCTCTCTATATTTTGGGCACCATACATATTGCTTAAGCATGATGCAGCTGGCCTATGCGATGAGAGTGTTGCAATGCCTGCTTTTTTTAATGTGTATCTTAGTCTCCCTCAAGCTTGCATTAAATTAGCCTTCAAGCTCAGCATTAGGACTTAGCCTCCCATTCTTTTATTAAATGTGGAAAATCCTCAGCCAATTCATTGCGAACCATGGTTTCTGGGTGGTTGTATTACATGCTCTCATATGCATAAGAATGTAGATTTAATACCCATTTCATTGTAAGTTTTGCACTAGATAAATTTATTCCCATACACAATACTGGGTATAGTGGAATCCTTTGTGCCTTACAAATTTATGTGAATGTACCTTGAGGAATTAGAGGAAGCTTGTCTTAAAATAACCTTTTTCTTTCTTTCGCATTGCACCAATCATTCTTACCCAACATCTTCATTCTAGTTTCACTTATAAATGCATTCAAAGTCAGAGCAATAAGAGGGTGCCCTGTATTCTTAACTGTAATTTTACCATTTGTTACTCCTTTCTTAAGGGAATTTAAATGGAGAAAACTAAATTACATTAGGTTAAAAAAATCTATGACTTCATTGGCAATCCAAATGAGAGTATGTTAGCATGATCTTCACTACTTTTACATAAGATACAGTTACCACTTCACTTTAAACTGAAACAATTGTGAGACCCCCATAGAATAGACTGAGTCTCAAAGACAACCAAATTCTTTTCTTCATCCCTTTAGATGCATCCTTCTTTACACATCTCCAACTTGCAAACAACTCAGGGAACAAGCTATCATCAAATTATATGACTAATGTCAGGTCCTCTATGGGCCCGACTAAAAAACATTTCATTTTCAAACAAGTTTTATCCTAAACTGATTTGAGGTTGGTTGTGAGTACATATGAAGTGAAAATTTGAAGTGGGTTATCATTAACACTTGCATTCAAGCATTTTTGCTGAATAATCAAAACTGGTCAAGTTGCCTTTGGAATCACCCTAGGAATCTTGTCAAATGACCTCTTGGAGCTATGAAAATTTGTAGGAATGCAAACATTTGACCCGAGAATGCAATGCAATAAATGGCTTAGCAAAAGAGATCTCAAGGTGCAAGATATTAATCAACAAAGTTGCTTACTAAGACTTTTCTTAAACTGCACTTGTTCAAAACCAATTAAAGCTCATCCAATTGCCATTTTGAAAAAAATACCAAATCAACTCCTTGGAAGTTTCCACTAGAAAATTTATATCATTTAGGTAAAGTGAGTTTGTGTGCAAGAGGACTTTCCTTCAATCATCATTTTGCATGAGATATTAGGGATCAAAGGTGACCACCTTCAAACATGTCAGAAATGCAGATTTAAAATCAAAACAAACTACATTTGCAGCTTTTGATCTCAAAAAAATAGCAAATCAGATCATGAGGCTCTAAAACTAGGCATCGGAGCATATGAGTGTAGGGAGAATGGAGAGAAAAAATCTGTTTGTCTTGAAAATCATCCAGCCATAAGATATCAACTTGAATAGGAGATCACTTTGTAGAATAGAGTTTGCAAACAGCAAAAAAGTGCCCAAAACCCTCTAGCTTCACTTTTCAAAACCCTATCAAAACTCATCGTGGGAAGTTGAAAACTAACATGCACATTCACATATGTCAAGTAAATGTTCTTACCAAGGGGTTTTTCTTGAAAATAAATTGGCTTTGAATTATGACCCTCCAAAGTAGGTCACTTGGGCAGATTTTTTAGGTGCATTTTTGTGTACGTGCAATGGAAAACTTTTCAATATGGGCACTTCAAATTTTTAAAATTTGAAAGTCCCAATAGTGGCTCCAACTGGGGATGTATACCGCCTGTTGGCATAGCAAGAATCCAGATCTCTAGAGAGTAGACCAAATACTGAGTCCATTAAATGCCCACAAATTGCTCCTTTATTCAATCCTTCTTTTTCAACTTCACTTGGTGACCCCAAGCCACCAAATGAAAAAGGGGAATCAATTCTTACCTCTTTCAAACACCAATATGTTAAAGGAACTGATCTCCCTCAACTCATGATTACTTCTATCATACCACAATGACGTGAGTGGCTGCACTTTTATAAATAAAAGCATCAAGCTGCCTTTGAACAAGTGGAAACTTGCACTCTATTTAGCTTCATTTTCATGTGGTAGCCAAATCACATAGCCCACATCACTGCCACTCTCTTCATTTTCTAACTTTGTATCAAATGGAAACATTTGAGGATAGTGATCAAGACCACATGGAAACATGGTCTTATCACATTTCACCGAAGCCAATCTAAAAATATCACTGCAGTCTACCTAATTAAACATCCTAGCCTCTCCGAACAAGCAATCATATACAACATTATATCAACATATTCATAATCACTATGCATCTAAAAGTCAGGAATACTCTAGAAATGTTGATTATCATGTGGCAAAAACTTATCATATTCATCATATAAATCATTCTCAAGCTAAAAACAACATTGTTCAATGTTTTGCACATTGCCACATTTCATGAAGGCTTCCTCCAGTTGACAAAAATAACACTCACATTCTGCCACATGGATGGTTCTACTAAGCTCAATCTGACTACTAGCTTGCATGTCAAAGGTGAAACTACCACAAGAACTTACCAGAAGATCTTCTACATCATGCAAACTATCTCCAACTGTATGCAAAGAGATACACTCATGCATTGGCACACTCTATAATTCTCCTCCATCATGCTAGTATAGAGAATCATCAAGGATTTCTAGCTTATCTTAGTCCTTAATTTATTATCTTCTAAACATAGCATATCAACATCTTCAACATCCAAAGCTTGCTCAACAATGAGCAATTTTGGTTCAGAAAGATAACCTGAATCTTCTTTGAAATCAACATCCACATCCAAATGAAAAGACTCATAATTGAGCTCATGTAAATCAGCAAACAAGGACTTGTCCAAATATGCATTAAAATTTCAAGATTTGGCTCATTGGGTACACAAACCTCATGGTCATCTGTTGTTTCTAATTTATCAAAATAGGTTTATGAATTTGCATCAACATGCACACTTTCACACTCATCATACAATGCATCATTACAGTCAAATGGCTGCTTTTCTTCATCCACATTATCATCCTATTGATTAATTGGTTCATAAATGGAAGGAAGATAAAAAAACATGCATCATACCTTGCACAATGAATATTATCATTGCGCCATAGAAAAATGGCCCCTTGCCATTTTCATGGCATTTTAGGTCTTGTTTCATGGTGTTTGATCTTTTTTACTCTAATTTTATGTTGTAACATGGCTTGAACATACACATTTAGGTACTAAAATTCAAATAATAATGTTTTGTGAAGGTGTTGTGAAGTGTTGTAAGACATTTCTACATTCTTCTAGACTCTATTCATTACAATTTACCTAAAAATCACCTTTTCATCCCTAATCAAGTCCTATTTTGAAGTGTGTGTAAAGTATTGTAACAAGATTTCACTCTTTTCTAGGCACAACTTCACTATTTATCCCTTTATCATGCTTTATTTGACTCCTTTTATGCCCTCATATGTCTTAATTAAGTGTAGTTTTGAATGTAAGACCTACAAACAATATTAAATACAACTTAATTCCCGACACCCATTTTCAAGTCCTAGGTGGGACCCATTCACCATGGGTGGTGAATGACTCCCCCTTGGCTCTAAATTCAAAAAATTTAAAATTTCCTTTCAGGTTTTTATTTAAAAACACTTGATGTTGGCCTATGATGAGGTATGAATGGTTAACTAAGGCACAAGATTGTATAAATAAGTGATTTTCACCTCATTTTAAATCTCCTCATTCATTCAATCATTCCATCTCACATTTCAAGCATTCAAGCATCTTACAACATGTTATCAAGCAATACTCAAGCACTTTGGAGCATCCATTAACACTACTTCAGATTTGCATTATCAAGGGTTTGGTAAGTTGATAGCTATTGCATGTTAGTAGTTTATCATTCTCTTTCATTTCATTGTTTCATTAAGGGTTTGATTACCAAAAGTGGGGTTTGACCAAGGCAAACCCCTATTTGCTAACCCTCAACCATTTTCCCCCTATTGCATGTGTGTGTTTGCAGATTTAACCTTTTGGTGTTGAATATTGGTAACTAGGTGCAGATTTCAAGCAAGGATTTTTGGTGTTGAATATTGGTAAACAAGTCAACTAGGTGCTTCAAACCAATTCATTCATATTTCAAGCTTGGAGAAGGTTTTTTGTCTGTTTCCTATAGAATTGACTTTAGTAACCTAACAATCTGAGATTTCTAAACCTGGTGTTACAAAGTTATCTTCTGGTTTTTCAAAATTCTGGGAGAGGACTGATTTTCCACCAGTGGTGAATGAGTCCCACCTTAGGACTAAAAATCTAAATTTTTTCATATTTTAGATCTTGACAGTTAGAAACCAGTTTCTAACATTTTTTCACCAGTAGGAGGATTAATTCGCCACCCTGGGTGAATGAGTACCACTATGAAATTTCAGTAATTCCAGTCAACATCCACACCATTCCATATTCATCAAACATTTCCCAAGTGCACTCTGTTTCATCTCATTTCTTTCTATTCTACATTATTTCTTCATTTTAGTTTATTGTTTGCATATCACAGCGTGTTTTCAAACATAGTTTAAATCTTAGTTTTTTATTCATATTCATTAATTTAGATCATTTAATTGCATTTATTTTACTTCATTTAGCTTAGAAAACATCATACACAACATAAATTTGAATGAACCCTTCACATTTTTGGGCCCTATCTCTCTCTTTTTAGGTGAAAAACCCTAGAAGAGCTAGAGAAATCCTAGAGTGCCAAAAATCTACGGTTCATTTTGGTGAACCTGAATTTTGAACACTTTTCATTTCTGATTTCATTTGCACATTGCATCTTAGTTTATATTTGCATCAACATTCAATTAGGACATTGTTTTGTTTTTGAATTCTAAGAATCTTCATATTGCATTAGTGAAAACTTCATTTAGATTTCATTTTTTCATTGCATCTTATTGAAAAAAATGAAACTCTACATTATGCATCCTTATTGCATTCTATAGAGCATTAAAATAATCTTAAAATTTATGAAAAACAAAAAAAAGCATCATACTAGGACTCATTCGCTACCCTGGGTGAATTAATCCTTCTACACTTTTTAAACAACATTTCTGGTATTTTTCTAGCATTTTCCTGCATTTCAATTTTTCATAGTTAGTTCTCTATTACAATTAGCATCATTTATGTTATTTCCATTTATACATCTTAGATTACCTTGCATTTCATTTTATTTCACTCCCTCCTTTGTGGTACTTGTATGAGTGTTTGGTGCCCTGTTGATAATACTTTAGTGAGAAGAAGTTCTAGACTCATGGCCTCCCGCGATAGCACTTTCGTTGTGGACCTTAGGATCTCACGAGCTCCTATTCCTAGTATGGAAAATGGTTCATTAGGCATTGACAATACCACTTCTATGCCTTCACCTTTCCATCCAATGAATGTTGACACCCAAAACAATTCCCTCCCGTAAGAAAAGGTCATTAATATTCATGTGAGGATTTTGCACATTTACAACAAGACTTGTCACTTGAAAACATTTCCACCACTTCCATACCTACCATTGACAATCTTCATCATTTGATTAAAAGTGATGAAGATAATTTCCAAGATTTACAATAAACATGCCTCTTCTAATACCCAATCCTCAACCATTCCTATAAGTGAAGAAGGACCTGAAGTTCATCCCCCTTCAACCATAACATCCATCTCAACTTATACCTATCCACAAGTTCACACAACTATGCATCAAGTTAATTATACAGCTACTTATTTCTTGATTCCACCTAGCATTTCTACTTCTCTCATGGCCTCACAAGTACCCTCCACCACCTTCACACCCCATAGTATTCCTTTCACTTCCCCTAACATCGCCTACACTCCACCACCCTTTTCTCTTCCACCTCACTCCACTTACCTCAACCCTATTTTTACACAGCTGCTTAACACTGTTTATTCCATGCAACATCAACTTTCCACCATTAGCCAAGGTCAAACTGCTCCACCCACATATCATGTCTATAGCAGCCCCTTATCCTTAGAAATCTTACGTACCCTGATGCCACAAGGGATAGAAATGCCTCAGTTTGAGAAATACAGAGGTAAAGGAAACCCTATCAACCATGTTAATTCCTATACAAATTTTTGTAGTGATTTTGTCCTTGATGATAAACTGTTAGGAAAATTATTTCCAAGGACCTTGAAAGATACTGCCTTAGAGTGGTTTTCCAACTTTCCTAATCAATCCATTTGTTCTTTTAATGAATTGGTGGATGCTTTCATAAGTCACTTTCAAGTGCACATGACACCTAAAAAGACAATGGTTGACCTCATGCGATGTAGACAAAACGCAGATGAAAAAGTAATGGATTTTATCTCACGATACCAATCTTTGTATGCTCAAATTGATGTAAGGATTCCTAATGCACATATGCAAAATATGTTTACCAAAAACTTGCACACAAACCTTTAGGATAAGCTAACTATGATGAAATTCCCTTCATTTATGCATTTATGCACAACCTTACAATGTGAATACCATAACTCAATTTTAAGTCGTGATTCAAAATTCACTTCTAACTAAGCTAAAAAACCTGAACACAACAATCAAAACCAAAATAACACATAAAAATTTCACAAACCAAATAGAGGCTTTTTATAGCTCAATCCGCCTCCTCCTTCACAACCACAACCATCCCAACTAGTTCAAACTCAAGTGGCAGTTGTTAAATCAGTGGTGCCTTATACCTATGGGGACCCGAAGAGACAATTTACTCCCTTACCCAATACCCTCCATAACACAATGAACCAATTAATTCAACAATGCATGCTCACTTTTCCACCGTCCGACCACTTGATTCAAATCATCCCTTACCACCCAACATCAAACCTAATGCTTATTTTCATTTTTACCTCCAAAATGGACATGACACTGAGCACTGCAAGCGTCTCAAACATTTAGTTCAAGACCTCATTGATTCAGGCCATTTGTCCATTATGGGTGTTAATAATCAAGGCAATAAGTTTGTTTCACCCCTAACCAAAACTTATAAATTTTCACCAATCCTATGCCTAAACAAACTACTTTATTTGTCAAGGCTAGTGAACCTTCAAACACTAATGTAATGACTGTTGATACAAACAATGAACAACATGATATACCTCCACCTGTTACTGAAGATAGTCCTATGGATCAACTTGTGGCTACAATAGATGTTATCCCTTGTAAGGGCCAAACCACTAAATCTCTTGATATCAACTTTTCTGCTAAAGAAATACTACAAAAACTTCCTAATGGTCCTCTCTACATAGTTGACAAAATCTATGATAAGCCCACTAATGGGATATTAATAGATCCCACTTGTGGCAAGAATGTGATCACAAAAGAGTTTATAGTATTACATGATTTATATCAAGATGCTTATAATAAACCAACTACATGGATTAAAACACATACTAGTTTTGTATGCCCTACGATCGGATCGATCGTACTCCCCTTATAGATAGGACCTAAAAATTTGGATGTAACATTTTCAATTATTCCACAATCTGACCAATTTCGTTTATGGCTAGGTGTCCCTTGGCTTCGCTCAATCAAAGCAGTCTGATTAGTTATTCACAAGTGTTTGAAGTTTCCACATGGCAATGAGATATTTACCATACACCATAGTGGCTTTAATCCCTTATCGTCTAAAGGTAACTTTTCCTTAGAAGCCTTTTGGACTGAACCCATGGAACCCATCACTCCTCAAAAGGACTTCTTTTTCATAGTTTATCAAAAGTTCAAATCCAAAAAGATAGCCAAACTGTCTCTTTGTAACGCGTCCCTATCCACTTCCACACCTCCTATCATAGATGAAACCATGCTTCAACTTGATTCTGACATTTAACAAACCATACATCCTCCTGAACAACCACCCCTACATACTTCCCAACCATCATTTAAATGACCAAGGGAAAATGAAATAACTTTTGTCATGCCTCCTTGTATTAAACAAGTGTATAAAGCAAAAGAGAAAGTGGTTGACCCATCCTCTTTGGTTTCTTGTGTTCTTCCCTCTTCAGAAGTAGAACCTATGATGACTCAATGCACTCTTACACCTCAACAACTCCAAAACATAATTAAATGAAACTGCGGTGCTAGGGAACGAAGGCATTGTCGTCATCTCCTTGCTCATCAATCTCACTACCATAAGACAGTCTAGTGCAACAATCACAACAAAATGAACCCATCCAACAACCACAAATTTTGATACATCCATCCTTAGAAATCACCCTCTGTCCTCTCATTTTCATTAATCTTGATGATGATGATGATGATGCAACGATAGCAAAACTAGATGAAGAAGTGCATAGCGATTTAAACTCTTTATTTTCATCTACAATGAGCTTAAAAGATAAACTTCTCCACCAAGTGAAGAACTTGGTACGACTCCTAGTTTGGTGCTTGCAATTATTCCTTTGGACAGTCAACCACCCTTGCATTATATTGAACATGATTGGGAGGCAACTGACTTGTTAGATGGTTGAATTACATTCACCTAACTAGCCTTTTTTCTTCTCTTTTTATTTTTCCTTTTCATGTGCGTATTGTGTTCCCCCGTATCATGCGTTTATTTTTCCCTCTCTTTGTACACTTCTATTCGTATCTCTATTCTTCTATTCATCATGCATTGTCTTTTTTTCTTTTGTTTTGTGTTTTCCTTTTGGGGATGACACAAAGCATAGAGACACCCTATGTCTCTTCCATGTTGGCCCAAAAGTTCCTTATCTTTTTCTCTTTTGTTGTGTGTTTTCCTTTTGGGGATGATACAAAGAATAGAGATGCCCTATGTCTCTTCCATGTTGACCCAAAAGGTCCTTGTCTTTTTCACTTTTGTTTTATGTTTTCCTTTTGGTAATGACACAAAGCGTAGAGACACCCTATGTCTCTTCCATGTTCACCCAAAAGGTCCTTGTCTTTTTCTTTTGTTTTTGTTTTCTTTTGGGGATGACAAAGCGTAGAGACACCCTATGTCTCTTCCATGTTGACCCAAAAGGTCCTTGTCTTTTTCTCTTTTGTTTTATGTTTTCCTTTTAGGGATGACGCAAAGTGTAGAGATTCCCTATGTCTCTTCCATGTTGACCCAAAAGTTCCTTATCTTTTTTGCTTTTTTTTTGGTGCTTTCCTTTTGGGGATGACACAAAGCATAGAGATGTCCTATGCTTATTCCATATTGACCCAAAATGTCTTTTGTTTTGTGTTGTCCTTTTAGGGATGACACAAAGCGTAGAGACACCCTATGTCTCTTCCATGTTGACCCAATTGGTCCTTTTTCTTTTTCTTTTTTCTTTTCTTGTGTTTTCCCTTTTTGGGGATGACATAAGGCATTGAGACTGTAATGTCTCTTCCATGTTGACCCAAAATGGACTTTCTTTCTTTTCCCTTTATTTTTGCTCTTTGTGTCATTCTCCTAGTTCTATGTGTCATGCTCTTTCATACACACATTGCAACAATGAACATACTGACCCCAAATCCATAGATTGCTTATGTGTTTGGTGTGCTCTTTTCTGGGGGGAAACTCCCTTTTTTTTTCATTTTTTCATCGACATGATGTAGCCTAACTTTGAAACATATGACATGGCATAGGGCTTTCTAGGTTGGCTTTCATGTCTTGTTTTCCTTTTGCATTTTCTTCCCTTTGCTACTTTAAAATAATTACTCACATAATGATGTGTAACAATTTCTTTAAAGTGGGGGGCATACATTGCCATAATTTTGTTGCCTTCTCAGTTCTAAGTGTATCCTTGTCATTTAGGTGATGCATTAATTACTTTGTGGATGACATTGAGTTTTATGTCCTTTATAAGTGTGATCTATCCTAGCATATTGCATTCCTCTTGGTGGCCTGATGTGACGCACTACATCCCCTAAGTTGAGAATATACTATTCTTTGGTTGGTCCTCTCTTGGAGAAATTAGAAACAATGTTCCCTAAGTGACTCACCGTGCATGAACTGAACAAGACTCCTTTGAACATTTTACACTTAACACTTAACATCTCTTTACATTTTTCCATTTTGCATCTTTTTCCACCTTGCATAACGCAACTTGCATGACTGTGGTACCTTCTTTTTGTTCATGAAATTTTTCTTTGTGGTGCCTTGTTCAATTTATCAAGAGGTATAACTTGCATATGGTTGAGCGGGAAGCCCACCTAGCGGCATGAATTTTCCCCATAGCCACCTTTGTGTTTGTGAGTGCATACCAACCAAAGTATGTATCTTACCTTTTTGGGATTTCTCACCCCGCGGATAGCCAGAAGTTCCATGGCCCCAGAGTAAGTACATTTGGGCCTTCTCACCCAACGGACCATTATGTGTTATGTCTCCCTAGAGTGAGTATACATTCTCTCTTAGCCTAGATCTAATCCACAACTAGTTGGACAAACGATCGAAGCTTCATCCGATTCTTCTCAACACTTGTGTGTTCCTTTGTTCTTATGCTTAGTTTTCCATGGGATCTTCATCCTGGGGGATTGATCATCCCTCTTAATTTTTGTCATACCATCTTGCTAATGTAAGTACATTTGAACCCTCCTCTCGATGTTCATGGCTACTTTAGTGTGAGTTTGAAGCAGGTTCATACTCTCACTAAAGTGGGGGCTAAATGTGCTTTAGAAAAATGGCCCCTCATCATTTTCATGGCCTTTTAGGTCTTGTTTCATGGTTTTTGATTTATTTTTATCTAATTTTATTTTGCAACATGGCTTGAACATGCAAATTTAGGTACTAAAATTCAAATAATGACATCTTGTGAAGGTGTTGTGAAGTGTTGTAAGACATTTCTTCATTCTTCTAAACTCTATTCATTACAATTTACCTAAAAATCACCTTTTCATCCCTAATGAAGTCCTATTTTGAAGTGTTGTAAAGTCTTGTAACAAGATTTCATGCTTTTCTATGCACAACTTCACTATTTATCCCTTTCTCATGCTTTTTATTTGACTCCTTTTATGCCCTCATATGTCTTAATTAAGTGTATTTTTAAATGTAAGCTTGACAACAACATTAAATACAACTTAATTCCCAACACCCATTTTCAGGTCCTAGGTGGGACCCATTCGCCATGGGTGGTGAATGACTCCCCCTTAGCTCCAAATTCAATAATTTTAAAATTTCCTTTTGGATTTTTATTCAAAAACACTTGATGTCAGCCTGTGATGAGGTATGAATGGTTAAATAAGGCACAATATTGTATAAATAAGTGATTTTCACCTCATTTTAAATCTCCTCATTCATTCAAGCATTCCATCTCACAGTTCAAGCATTCAAGCATCTTACAACATCTTATCAAGCAATACTCAAGCACTTTGGAGCATCCATTGACACTACTTCATATTTGCATTATCAAGAGCTTGGTAAGTTGATAGCTATTGCATGTTATTAGTTTATCATTCTCTTTCATTTCATTGTTTCATTAAAGGTTTGATTACCAAAAGTGGGGTTTGACCAAGGAAAACCCCTATTTGCTAACCCTCAACCATTGTTCCCCTATTGCATGTGTGTTTGTAGACCTAGGTATGAGATTTGACAAGCTTTTTGGTGTTGAAGATTGGTAAACAAGTCAACTATTTGATCCAAGTCAATTCATTCATATTTCAAGCTTGAAGAAGGTTTTCTATCTGTTTCCTACAAAATTGACTTCGACAACCCAACAATCAGAGATTTCTAGATCTGGTGTTACAGAGTTGTCTCCAGATTTTTCAAAATTTTGGGAGAGGACTAATTTTCCATCAGTGGCGAATGTGTGCCACCTTAGGACTTAAAATATGAATTTTGTCAAATTTTGGATCCTGACAGTCAAAAACCAATTTTTGACACTTTTTCACCAGTAGAAGGACTAATTCGCCACCCTGGGCGAATTAGTCCCACTGTGAAATTTCAGTAATTCTAGCTAGCATCCACAACATTATAGATTCACCAAAAATTTCCTAAGTGCACTCTGTTTCATCTCATTTCTTTCTATTCTGCATTATTTCTTCATTTTAGTTCATTTTTTGCATATCACAATGTGTTTTCAAACATAGTTTAAATCTTAGTTTTGCATTCATATTCATTGATTTAGATCACTTAATTGCATTTAGTTTACTTCATTTATCTTAGACAACATCATACATAACATAAATTTGAATGAACCCTTAGCATTTTTGGGCCCTATCTCTCTCCTTTTAAGTGAAAAACCCTAGAAGAGCTAGAAAAATCCTAGAGAGCCAAAAATCTATGGTTCAATCATCATTGTCAGAAACAATAGGGGAAACACACAATAACTGAGAGTTATTCACATGTGCACATTTTTGATACTCTGTGGTCAACAGATTTGAAATTTGTTCACTGCTCAATATGTCATTGCCCTGATCCATTATTTCAACCACTTCCTCTCCTTGACCTCCACTTGAACTGTATGCATTACCAAGTTGTAAATCAGGATATCCCATAATTTCATCATCATCAATGTCTGAAAACTCAATGGATTTATCATAAATAGGATTTCCCCAATCATAGGAGATTGAATTGCTAACAACCTTGTCAAAAGCATGGTCGCAATCTGTTACTAAGGAAAGGCTATCAATTTGTTCATTCTTTCTTACTTTTGGGTTGTCATGACAACAATCTACATTTTTTTGCATTTCAACATTGGACTGGATGTCATCATTGAGTTTATCATTTACATCCACTTGAGGACAGACATAGACATTTTCACTGTCAAATTGTTCAAACCATCAATGGTTTCTGCATTGCAGCTTCCTATGGTTGATCTTGCTAACTAAAATTCATTGTATACTTTGTCACTTATAGCTGATATACCGACATTCTCAGTAGTATTCCCTACATAAGCAAACTACTTTGTCTCATAATGATGAAAATTTTCATCAGTACTACACACACTTATAAGATTGGTATGGAAAAGTGTATCATAATACTTCTGAGAGCACATATCCTCTTCAAAAATTAAATCCAATTCATATCCCTCATCATGTTCTTGGCTTATAAAACTTGGAATCCCATTGTTCTTCACAACATCACACTCATTGCTTGAAGGGAAATTATCATCAACACATTTTGAACTGACATGATCATTCAAGAAATTATTTGCATCATTGCAGCCTTCAATTGCTACAAAAAAAATGCTCTCTATTTTTGCATTTTAAGAGATAGAAGAAACTTCAAATGCTTCATTTATCTCATCATGTATTTCATCATTATGGCTGCAATTTTCATCTAGGTATACCTCAAGTCTGTAAGTTGTTCAAGGACAACTTCCTCATCACCTAATGATGCATCATTCTTGTCTTCTACCTTCTCAGGTATGTATTTATCTATATTTAAAACTGAAGGCATCCAATCACTTGTATTCACACAACTGTTGATGTTATCAACATGTTTACCCACAATTGAAGACAACAAACTTTGCACATATTCATTAATAACTTTCTCCATATTATCTAAACATTTCTAAGCCATCTCCATACTCAGTTTTCTAGAATATTTTAACAATGCACTAGATCCCCCCTCAAAGGCTTCAAAATACATATGAATGAAATCTAGAGTACTAGCTCTGAAATTTTTTAGGGATTATTGAAAGAGAAACAAAAAATCTATGACTAAAATCAATGCTTGACTCTTCATTTTGTTTTTTAATTTGCTTTAACCTTATGACAAGGTCAGAAGGTTCTCTTGAAAATTCTTTTCTATAAGAAGCCACTAGTTTATCCCAGGAGGGAAAAGATTTCTCAAGAAAGCATAAGTACAAATCCTTGGCTCTAGCTTCAAGTGATTTGACAAATTCACATATCCTGATATCCAAATGAGTGTTTATCCTTGAAGCTAGAAAAATTTTAGACATGTGCATCTCTCCTTTACATACATTGTATCCATTAAATCTAGGTATCTTCTTATAGAATTGAGTTGGCATACTTTCAACCTTGTAATCAACACATGACAAGTATAATTGATTATACAATGGATCAAAGGAATTGAAAAAAGATGCATTAACTCAGAAAGTAGATACAATATGGTTGTCTCTTAACTGGGCTTGTAGAGACATCCAGTGCCTTTTACTCATCTCTTTAATTCCCCTTTCAAAAACAACTTTCCATTCCTGAATAAACCTAGGCTTGTTCCCTCTTGGGTTCCTGTACTTTGGGGTATCAAATGTTTAAGGATTATTAGCCTTATGAAGATTCTTGACAATTTTTATTAAGGTGTCTAATTGTGCATAATTATAACCATGGCCAAATAAAGGATCACTAGGACAATTGCTAACATGGTTATAACCTGGGATTGAAACATATGATAATGCAAATGGATGGAAATCCCTAGGATATACAAATTCATTCTAACCAGTGACACTAGCAATATTTGAATTATAGACAAAAAATTAAATGGAATAGCAATTGCACTCAGTATGACAGGGCCAGCAAATGAAAGTATGCAAACTCAATTTTATTGTCCTTTCCCTTTGTTAGTGCTAATTCACTCAATAGGGAATCAATTTTTTTTCCTAAGACATTCAAGTATGGTTTTCACAAAAAAAAATCTTGAAAACCAAAAATGAAGAATACCTAGAAATGTTGCAACTGCTGCAAATTCTTTCTCATGAAAGGAAATATTGTAAATTGGAAACTATAGTAACATCTTCATCATGTTCTTTTGACAGAGTTGCCACCTCTCTTTGTAGAGGACTGAACTTCAAACAGTATGAATTTCTATCAAAGATAAATCTCCTTCAGAGTTCCTTTCACCAGCAGAGCACCATAGATGATGAAAATTTCAGGTTCACTACAACAATTTCTTTATCGAGGTTTGAATTCCTTCAATATTTAAACCAAAAATTCAAATTGAAAAATTATTGATTCTATGCAAATGGATATTCCTCTGCTTCTCCCTAGCAAAGTCGCCATTCTATTGGTGTTCCAAATCGATCGGTCTAATGAGTCCTAAAGATTAGCCAATTTCTTATGCTCAGACTCAAAGAGGGATTTGGCCAGCTAACAAATTTAGTCAAGGACTAAGATTTCCTACACTTTTAGCTCTATAGTACCAAGGTGGGGCTCCCTTTACAATGCCTAAAGACTCAACTTAATTATGCACAGAAATTGCTTTTTATAGCAGATAATTCCCAGTTCAATTCTACCAAGGAAAGTACTGACAACTTCAAATCTAGCTAAATTCTTGGTATCTCAAAACTCAGTCGAAAATTGGGAAGTAGAATTCAACACTAAACCTAAACCCAACAACAAAAATTAAAATAATTTTATTTTAAATTGTTTTTGAAAATGCATTAAGCTGAATGAAAAATCAGTGCCTAATTCTAGGTCATGGAGTTAAATGCATAATTAGAAAAAGAATTCATCAGCAAATAGACTTCAACCAATGGATTCAAACTGCTAATGCATTACACCAACATATCCACTCCTATTTTCAATCAAATTCACCTTATAGATCCACCCTACACACTTGAGATCATAATTATATGCTCAAAGTAATTAACTATTTCTTTCAAATAGAACCATGAACAAATAATACAATCTCAGGGAAATTGAGATTACAAATTCTAAATACTTTGTACTATTGAATTCATATGATCAAATGTGTACAAATCTAGAGACAATTTGATGGCATTCATGATTTTCTTGCACAAACTGATTGATATTTACTAATGAAATCAACAACTACAACTTACAAACTCAATTCATGACTCAAACTCAGTATTTCTCTATCTACCAACCAATCCATATAGAAATTCTAAACCCAAAACAATGAGAAGAGAATGAGAATAAGAAGAAACATAAGAATCCTAAAAATTGATATGTTGATGACATCTAGAAGCTTCATCCACCTTTAATTGGCAAGAAGAAATGAAAAGCCTCTCTCTTCTCTCTTCCTTTTGCAGTAAGAAACTTTTCCTTTGCTTTGCAATAGAAAATTCATTTCCTAGTCAATAATAATATTTTTTCATAAAGTGAATTATAAATTCACTTTACCCATGCCCTTCATGTGAAAATAAATCTTATTTCCAAAGTGGTCATTTAAAACTTCATATGCCTATTTCCCCACTTGAAATTTCACATGTAAATGCAATATTATCTTCTTCTATGCCTCACTTTTCCTAGGAAAGTAAACATTCACCTGTGAAAATAGTTACCTTGTTGCATAATTAGTCCGCTATAGAAATTACTCTTCTTTCATTTGTCTCTATTATGTATTTTCACCTATGTGAAAATAAGACCTCAATAGCATTTTAATCAAAGAAAATATTTTTCATTTTTCTCAACCTTTACTTTCACTCATTTGTATTCTAGTGAACATATTTTCACTTATTAAGTGAAATTACAAGTTTACTTCCCCCCTTTGAGTAAAATATCATCAATTTTTTGTTTACCTTACCTCCAAGCAAAGATTATTGTTTCTTACTTTTTAAAATGGGATCCCTTAATTTCCTTTTGTGGGGCTATTTAAAATCTTGCATTTTACACTTAATATCTTTACCTTTTAAAAGTGATAGCCTTTCAATATTTTATTGGGCCCCTTTTAAAAATCATTACCCATTCATTTGAAAAAAGAAACTCTAGGCCCACCCAAGCTTCTTCATCCCACACCTCGTAGCCCTTTTTCTTGACTTCACCTTCTACCTGTGAGGTCAGCAATCTACATAGGGGATTTGATTCACGTTTTCAAAAAAAAATTAGGTTGTTGATCTTCCTGCCTCCATTTTCCCTAATCTCATTGCAACTTCTCTGCTTGATCATATCGTCCAAGCATTTCTTGAAACCATTTTAATACATCTCCTCTACAAATGCAAGCTCTATACCTTGGTTTCTCAACTTGCAGGTTCATCATATTAGCCATTCAACAGACATCAACACATAGACACTTCCTGTAGTAGATTGTATTCATGTTGGAGTTACCCACACACCCATCACCAAACAAAGACTCTTCAAGAAACAACATCACACACCGCTCATAGTCATTCCTTCATAGTGCAAATTGACCGCTTTTGGCCATCAAAATGGTGGCACCATAGCATTTGCAACAAAGCATTCCCAAGATTTGTGTTGGTGCTCCTTCAAATAGCTTCAAGACACTTCTCCTCCACTATGTAAAGCATCTTTTAGGCTATGCCAACGTTCTACATAATGTGAGCTTCCTCAAATAACTTTTATTCATTTTCACTACAAGCTCATTGCTATATGTGCTAGATTCCTCCCATCAGTTGGCACAAGGGTGCCAAAAATATTTCCCTTATCACTACTAATCATTTCATAATGTAATTTCAAATCTTTCCCAGAGGCATAACCACTTCCTTTGGATCCCTCAACTTTACACCCATTCTATTCATTTTCACTATATGTGCAAAAGTCTGCTTGGTGCGACATCAACTCTCCTATAGGGTAGCCATCGATTCTCTTCATCATGAGTTACCTCTCTCATTTGGAAAGCTTGAGATCATTATTTCCAGGCTTCTCATGTTATGCTAAGTCGTGAATCTTTTCCCATCAATTCCATGTTTAATTTTCCTCTATTTTAATCAATGTTCCACCATGGCTACTTCACAAAGATTTGTATCCAAAACATTAGGAAACTTGAACTGTATTAGCCAATGTGAAAAGATTTTCTTCTTTCTATCATGTAGTTGCTTAAACAACCAAGCAAGGATAAATAATGTAATGGCTTCATCCCATGGTAACTTAATTGTAGCATAACTTTCCTCTCTGTATTTTTGTCACCATACACATTGCTTAGGCATGATACAACTGGTCTATATGATAATAGCGTTGTAATGCCTACTTGTCAATATGTGTATCCTGGTCTCCCTCAAGCTTCCATTAAATTAGCCTTTAGGCTCAACATTAGGACTTAACCTCCCATTCTTTTATAAATTTTGAAAATCCTCAGCCAATTCATTGTGAATCATGGTCTTTGGGTGATTGTAATACATGCTCTCATATGCATAAGAATGTAGATTTAATATCCATTTCAATTTAAGTTTTACACTAGATAAATTTGTGCCCATACACAATCCTGGGTATAGTAGAATCCTTTGTTCCTTACAAATTTCTATGAATCTTCCTTGAGGAATTAGAGGAAGCCTTCCTATAAAGAACCTGTGACTTGCTTCCTCATTGCATGAATCATTCTTACCCAACACCTTCATTCTAATTTCACTTATAAATGCATTCAAAGTTAGAGCAATAAGAGGGCACCCTCTATTCTTAACTGTACATTTACCATTTCTCACTCCTTTCTTAAGGGAATATCAATGGAGAAAACTGAACTGCATTAGGTTGACAAAATCTATGACTTCATTGGAAATCCAAGTGAGAGTATGCTAGCATGATCTCACTACTTTTACACAAGCCACAGTTACCATTTCACTTAGAACTGAATCAATCATGAGACCCTCATAGAATGGATTGAGTCTCAAAGACAGCCAAATTCTTTTCTTCATCCATTTAGATGCATCCTTCTTTACACATCTCCAACTTGCAAACAACTTATGGAACAAGCTATCCTCAAATTGTGTGACTAATGTCGGGTCCTCTGTGGGCCTGACTATTTTTTTTTGTTTTCAAACAAATTTTATCCTAAACTGATATGAAGTTGCTTGTGAGTGCATCTAAAGTGAAAATTTGAAGTGGGTTATCATTAAAACTTGCATTCATGCATTTTTTTCAAAATAGTCAAAACTGATCAAGTTGCCTCTGGAATTGCCCTAAGAAACTAGTCAAACGATCTCCTAGAGCTATGAAAATTTGTAGGCATGCAGACATTTGACCTAAGAATGAAATGCAACAAATGAATCAGCAAAAGAGATATAGAGGTGCAAGATACTAATCAACAAAGTTGCTTACTCAGACTTTTCTGAAACTACACTTCTTTAGAACCAATTAAAACTCATCCAATCGCCATTTTGAAAAAATGCCAAATCAACTCCTAGGAAGCTACCACTAGAAAATTTAGACCATTTAGGTATAGTGAGTATGTGTGCAAGAGGAATTTCCTTCAATAATCATTTTTCACAAGACATTAGGGGTCAAATTTGACCACCTTGAAACATGTTAGAAATGCAGATGTAAAATTAGAACAAACTGCAATTGCTTGTGATCTAAAAAAAATGGCAAATCAGATCATGAGGCTCTAAAATTGGAAAGGGGAGGATATGAATGTAGGGAGAATGGAGAGAAACAATCTTTTTGTCTTGAAAATCATCCAACCATGAGATATTATCTCGAATAGGAGATCACTTTGTAGAACAAAGAATTTGCAAATAGCAGAAAAGTGCCCAAAACCCTCTAGCTTTGTTTGTCAAAACTCATTGTGGGAAGCTGAAAAATGACATGCATGTTCACATATGTCAAGTAAATTTTTTCACCAATGGGTTTGGCTTGAAAATAAATTGGCTCTGAATTATGAGCCTCCAAAGTAGGTCACTTGGGCAGATTTTTGAAGTGCACTTATGAGTGTGCAAAGGCAAAATTTTCAATATGGGCACTTCAACTTTGCAAAATTTGAAAGTCTCAAAACTGGCTCTAACTGGGGATGTATGCCCCTATGGGAATAGAAAGAATCCAAATCTCTTGGGAGTAGACCAAATACTAAGTCCATCAGTTGCCCATAAACTGCTCCCTTATTCAATCCTTCTTTTCCAACTTCGCTTGGTTTACCCAGGCCACCAAATGAAAAAGGGGAATCAATTCCTACCTTTGTCAAACACCATTATGTTAAAGGATTTGATCTCCCTCAACTCATTCTTGCCTCTATCATACCACAACAACATGAGTGACTGCACTTTTGTAGACAAAAGCATCAAGTTGCCTTTGAACAAGTGAAAACTTGCTATCTGTTTAGCTTCGTCGTCACATGGAAGCCAAATCACATAGGCCACATCATTGCCACTCTCTTCATTTTCTAACTTTTTATCAAATGGAAACATTTGAGGATAGTGATCAAGACCACATGGAAACATGGTCTTATCACATTTCACCGAAGCTAATATGAAAATATCACTGTAGTCAGCATGATTAAACATGCTAGCATCTCCGAACAAGAAATTATATACAACATTATGAACATATTCATAATCACTAGATGCATCTAAAAGTTAGAAATACTCTACAAATAATGATTATCATGTGGCAACAACTTATCATATTCATCATATAAATCATTCTCAAGCTAAAAACAACATTCTTCAATGTTTTGCACATTGCCAAATTTCATGAAGACTTCCTCCAGCTGACAAAAATAGCACTCACTTTTTGCCACATGGCTGGTACTATTAAGCTTAGTCTGATTACTAGCTTTAATATCATAGGTGAAACTATCACAAGTAATTGCTAGAAGATCTTGCACATCATGCAAACTATCTCCAAGTGTATGCAAAGAGATACACTCATGCATTGGCACACTTTTTAACTATCCTCCATCATGATGGTATAGAGAATCATCAAGGATTTCTAACTTGTCTTTATCCTTACTCACTTTATTATCTTTTGAACATAGTATATCGACATCTTCAAAATCCCAAGCTTGCTCAACAATGAGCAATTTTGGTTCAGAAAGATAATCTGATTCTTCTTAGAAATAAACATCCACATGGACATGAAAAGATTCATAACTAAGCTCTTCTAAATCAGCAAACATGCACTTGTCCAAATTTAAATCAAAACTTTCAAGATTTGGTTCATTGGGTACACAAACCTCATGGTCATCTACCATTTCTAATTCATCAAAACAGGTTTCTAGATTTGCATCAGCATGCACACTTTCACACTCATCATACAATGCATCATTACAATCAAATGGATGCATGTCTTCATCCACATTATCATCATGCTGATCAATTGGTTCATAAATGGAAGGAAGATAAAAAACACATGCATCATACCTTGCACAATGAACATTATCATCACTATCAAAATCAATAGGGGAAACACCCAACAACTGAGAGTTATTCACATGTGCATATTTATGGTGCTCAGTGGTTAATAGATTTGAAATTTGTTCATTGATTAATATATCATTGCCCTGATCCATTCTTTCAACCACTTCCTCTCCTTGGCCTCCACTTGAACTGTATGCATTACCAAGTTGTAAATCAAGATATGCCATGATGTCATCATGATCAAAGTCAGGAAATTCAATGGAATGATCATAAACAGGATTTCCCCAATCATAGAAAATTGAAATGATAACAAGCTTGTCAAAAGCATGGTCACAATTTGTTATTGAGAACAGGTTGTCAATTTGTTCATTCTTGCTTGCATATGGGCTGTCATGACAACAATCTACATTTTTTTTCATTTTAGCATTGGACTGGATGTCATCATTGAGTTTATCATTTACATCCTCTTGAGGATAGGCACAAACATTTTCATTTTCAAACTAAAACCATCAATGGTTTATGCATTGCATCTTCGTGTGGTTGATCTTGCTAACTGAAATTCATTGCATAATTTCTCACTTGCAGTTGATATACTGACATTCTCAGTAGTATTCCCTAAACCAGCAAACTTCTTATCATCATGAAAATTTTCATCAGTACTACACACACTTATAAGATTGGTATGACCAAGTGTATCATAATACTACTAAGTGCACATATCCTCTTCAAAAATTAAATCCAATTCATATCCCTCATCATGTTCTTGGCTCGGAAAACTTGGAATCCCATTGTTCTTCACAACATCACACTCATTGCTTGAAGAGAAAGTATCATCAACACATTTTGAACTGAGATGATCATTTAGGAAATTATTTGCATCATTGTAGCCTTCAATTGCTACAAAAAAATTGCTCTTTGTTTTTGCATTTTCAGAGGAGATAGAAGAAACTTCAAATGTTTCATTTATCTCATCATGTCTTTCATCATTATGGCTTCAATTTTCATCTAGGTATACTTCAAGTCTATCGGTTGTTCAAAGACAACTTCCTCATCACCTAATGATGCATCATTCTTGTCTTCTACCTTCTCAAGTATGTATTTATCTGTATTTAAAACTGAAGACATTTGATCATTTGTATTCACACAACTTTTCATGTTATCAACATGTTTACCCACAATTGAAGACAACAAACTTTGCACATATTCATTCATTACTTTCTCCATACTCCATTTTATAAAATGTTTTAACAATGCATTAGATACCCCCTCAAAGGCTTCAAAATACATATGAATGCAATTTAGAGTATTAAGTCTAAAATTTTAAGGGATTATTGAAAGAGCAACAACAAATTTGTGAATGAAAGCAATGCTTGACTCTTCATTTTGTTTTTTAATTTGCTTTAACCTTGTGACAAGGTCAGAAGGTTCTCTTGCAAATTATTTTCTATTAGCGGCCACTAGTTTATCCCAGCAAGGAAAGGATTTCTCAAAAAAGCTTAAGTACTAGTCCCTGGCTCTAGCTTCAAGTGATCTAACAAAAAATATCATCCACATATCCTCATATCCAAATGAGTGTTTATCCATGAAGCTAGAAAACTTTTGGACATGTGCATCTCCTTTACACACATTGTATCCATTAAATCTAGGTATCTTCTTATAGAATTGAGTTGGCGTACTTTCAACTTTTTAATCAACCCATGAACAGTCTAATTGATTATACAATGGATCAAAGGAATTGAAAAAAGGTGCATTAAATTGGAAAGTAGATACAGTATGATTGTCTCTTAACTAGGCTTGTAGAGACATCTGGTGCCTTTTACTCATCTCTTTAATTCCCCTTTCGAACAAAGCTTTCTATTCTTGACTAAACCTAAGATTGTTCCCACTTGGGTTCATGTACTTTGGGGTGTCAAATGTTTGAGGATTATCATACTTCTGAAGCTTCTTGACAATTTTTATTAACATGTCTAATGGTATGGCTATTTCCCTTTGGTGATCCATATTTGTTTGCAGATCAGGCTTAACTAATTGTGCATAATCATAACCATGACCAAATAAAGGATCTCTAGGATAATTTCTAACATGGTGATAACCTAGGCTTGAAACATATGATAATGCAAATGGATGGAAATCCTTAGGATATACAAATTCATTCTAACCATCCACACCAACAATATTTGAATTCTAGAGAAAATCTTTAAATGGAATAGCAAGTGCACTCAATATTATAAGGCCAACAAATGGAAGTATGCAAACTCAATTTTACTATCCTTTCCCTTCATTAGTGCTAATTCACTCAATAGGGAACCAAATTTTTTCCTAAGACATTCAAGTATGGTTTTCACACACAATTTTCTTGAAAACCAAAAATGAAGAATACTTGGAAATGTTGCAACTACTACTAATTCTTTTTCCCGACTGGAAATATTATAAATATGAAACTGTATTCGCATCTTCATCGGGTTCTTTTGATAGAGTCACCACCTCTCTTCACAAAGGATTGAACTTCAAATAGTATGAAGTTCTTTCAAAGATAAATCTCCTTCTGAGTTCCTTTCACCACTAGAGCACCACAGATCATGAAAATTTTAAGTTCACTGCAACAATTTATTTCTCTAGGTTTGAATTCCTTCAATATTTGAACCAAATGTTTAGATTAGCAAATTCTTGACTCTGTGCAAATGGACATTCCTCTACCTCTCCCCGATAGAGTCACCATTTTGTTGGTGTTCCAAATCAACTGGTCCAATGAGTCCTAAAAATTAGCCAATTTCTTAAGCTCAGACTCAAAGAGGGATTTGGCCAACTAACAAGATTCAGTCAAGGATTGAGATCTTCTACACTTTTGGCTTTGAAGGACCAAGGTGGGTCTCCCTTTACAATTCCTAAAGACTCAATTCAATTATGAACAGACATCACTTTTTATAATAGATAATTCCCAATTCAATTATACCAAGGAAAGTACTGACAACTTCAAATCTAGCTAAATTCTTGGTATCTCAATGCTCACTCAACAATTGGGAAGCAGAATTCAACACTAAACCTAAACCCAACAACAAAAATTAAAATTATTTTGATTTTAAATTATTTTTGAGAATGCATTAAGTTGAATGACAAATCAATGCCCAATTCTGGGCCACAAAGTCAAATACATAATCATAAAAAGAATTCATCAGTAAATAGACTTCAACGGTCAGTGGATTCAAACTGATAATGCATTACACCAAAAAATCCACTCCTATTTCCAATCAAATTCTCCTTATAGATCCACCCTGCACACTTGAAATCACAATTATCTATTCAAAGAAATTTAACTATTTCTTTGAAATAGAACCATGAACAAATAATACAATCTCAGGGAAATTGAGATGACAAATTCTAAATAAATTGCATTATTGAATTCATATGATCAAATGTGTACAAATATGGAGAAATTTGATGAAATTCATGATTTGTGAGCACAAACTAACTGATATTTACTCATGAAATCAGCAACTACAACTTATAGACTCAATTCATGACTCAGACTCTAACATTTCTCTATCTACCCAATCCATACAAAAAATTCAAAACCTAGAACAATGAGAAGAGAATGAGAATAAGAAGAAATAGAAGAAGCCCAAGAATTGATCCATTGATGACATTTAGAAGCTTCACCCACTGTTAATCAACAATAAGAAATGAAAAGCCTCTCTCTTCTCTCTTTCTTTTGTAGTAAGAAACATTTCCTTTGCTTTGCAGTAGAAAATTCACTTCCCAACCAATAATAATCTTTGTTCATAAAGTGAATAATAAATTCACTTTACCCATGCCCTTCATGTGAAAATAAATATTATTTCCAAAGTGGTCATTTAAAACTACATATGCCTATTTTACCACTTTACATTTCACATGTAAATGCAATATTATCTTCTTCTATGCTTGGATTTTCCCAGGAAAGTAAACATTCACCTGTGAAAATAGTTACCTTGTTGCATAATTAGTCCCCTGCAGAAATTACTCTTCTTTCATTTGTCTCTGTTACACATTTTCACCTATGTGAAAATAAGACCTCAATAGCATTTTAATCAAAGCAAGTACTTCTCATTTTTCCCAACCTTTACTTTCACTCATTTGTATTCTAGTGAACATATTTTCACTAATTAAGTGAAATTACTTACTTTCCCCCTTTGAGTAAAATATCCTCAATATTTTGTTTACGTTACCTCCCAACAAAGATTATTGTACTTAATTTTTAAAATGGGAGCCCTTAATTCCCTTTTCGGGGCCATTTAAAATCTTGCATTTTACACTTAATATATTTACCTTTTAAAAGTGATGGGCTTTGAATATTTTATTAGGACCCTTTTAAAAATCATTACACATGCATTTAAAAACAAAGCAACTTCAGGCCCACCCAAGCTTCTTCATCACACACCTCACAACCCTTTTCCCTGACTTCACCTCCTACCTGTGAGGTCAGTGATCTACGGTGGGGATTTGATTCATGTTCTCCATTTTTTTTAGGCAGTTGATCTTCCTGCTTCCTACATTTTCCTTAATCTCATTGCAACTTCTCTGCTTGATCTTTGTGGCCAAACATTTCTTGAAACCATTTTGATACATCTCCTCTACAAATGCAAGCTCTGCGCCTTGGTTTCTCGCCTTGCAGGTTCATCATATTCTCCATTCAACAAGAATCAACACACATGCACTTCTTGTAGTAGATTGTACTCATGTTGGAGTTACCCATGCACCCAACACCAAACAGAGACTCTTCAAGTAGCAACCTCATAGACCGTTGGCAGTCATTCCTCCATAGTGCAAACTGCCCACTTTTGGCCCTCAAAATGGCAACGCCACAACATTTGTGTAATATAGGGGGATTCGCTACTCATGAGTTCTCTTCACTCAGAGAGCCTCATGAGGAGAACTACCCTATATTACCTCAATGGAACATCGACGAGATTTTGAGAATCTGAAAGAGTAGGTCACAAAGGTTTTCTGGACAAACTTTCAAGCTCTCGGCCAAAGGACGATAGTGCAAAATACAAATGATAGCATCATGCATTGGTGTCTTGTAGGGACCAGAAATTGAGAATGTCTTAGAAAACAGCAAAGTGAATTCTTCTATCCTAATTACTGAGAACTAACAGAATGTAGGAAAATGACAGGACATGATAAAGTAATAGAAAGTGATAGAAATAAAATAAAGTAAAGTAGAGAAGATAAGGAGGAGAAAATAAATACTTATGACTATGCGAGTGATGAAGCTTCCAACTTGTGAGTGTCTTCAATACCTGCACACAAGACAAAGAGAGAAAGTGTTGGGTGGCTATATAGGGACCTACCTCAATCACATCCCATTTTGGTGTTCCCACCTCCATGGAAAGCCAAATAGATAGAGAGAAAAGTAGAAAGGAAGGAAAGAGCACTTAAAGCACTACAAAAAATTATTATGCTACTCAATCAAGTAATAGAGGAGAGGACTGAAAGCTTACCACCTCCACCAAGAGCACTCAAGGCTAATAGGGGAGAAAATGAGAGGAACTCAAGCCTCTATTGCTATGGAATTTGTTTCACACTTGCTCTACTGAAGTGGTGGAGTGTTGATGTTGCTGCTATGAAGTGTAAAGTGTTTGGAGATTGAAGAGATGGTGAAGAAGTTGCTTAAAGCTTGTGGATGCAGTGAAGAAGATGGTAGAAGATGTGAAGAGATGTGTACAGGATGATAGAAGATTTGAAGAGATCATAGAAGAGTTGAAATACTTATTCAAGGGATGAATATGAAGGGGAGATGAAGAGAAACGACCATATTCGGGTTGGTCGACCGAGGAGAGCATTACAAATCAACCCCCGATGGGAAGTGTAACACCTCTACAGGCTCCAGACACGGGAATCTATCAAGGATGTAAGTGTGTCTCGCAGATGTCTGTGCACCATGTGGGCATCCCTGATAGAAATTCCTCCAATGACACTCTAAACAGGTACCAAGTGTGATGCAAGCAGCGGGCTTAAGTGGAATTAAGCCTTTGATCTTGGTTTTCTAAAGTGGATAAAGGAAAAAAGGGGATTTGCACATGGGGTGCAAATTCGCTCTTATACATTTTTACCCCACATTAGTGAGCACGAACACTGATGAGTGCTCGGTAAAGTAGATCAAGAAAGAGTAGGGTTAGAAAAGTATACCTAAACCGTCAATGAAGCAGTACTCAGTCTGGTGTACCCGAAGGTGCAGGAGAAGCAAAAGAATCCATAGTTGCTCAGAACTATGAAGTTAGAATAACAAAGTGTCTTACAGGCCCGCAGACCTACAAGGAGCCAACCCCCAAGGAAGCTTACTCCACAAAGTCAGGAAGAGGTGACACTTCTACCTACAAATAGAACATGTCAAAAGCGGCGACATGTCTACCCGCAGATAGAACATGCCAAAAGTGGCGAAACGTCTACCCACATATATAACATGTTAAAAGCAGTGACACGTCTACCTGCAAATAGAACATGTCAAAAGCAGTGACATTTCTACCTGTAGATAGAACATGTCAAAAGCAGTGACATGTCTACCCGCAAATAGAACATGTCAAAAGTCGTCGGTCATGCAGAACATCAAACTTTCAAAGGGGTCCCTCAAGAACCCTTCAAAAGGAGATGGATCCACGTAAGGGACGCGCTATTTGAAAGGTGAGGTCTAGTCAAGTTTCCCCCAAGCTAGATGCGACTGTATGTAATAGGTCTAGTCAGGGTGCCTCAAAGCTAGATGCGATTGTATGAAATAGGTCTAGTCAGGCTACCCCCAAGCTGGATGCGAAAGAATTCATTTGAGATAAAATCCTTCAAAGAGGTCCCTTGGGAACCCTTCAAAAGGATAGGGGGTCCACTCAAGGGATGCTTCATTTGAAAGATATAAAGAAGAGAGAAAGGGGTCCTTAAGAAGGACACACATCTCCAAAACAAGTTATCACTACCCTGAACACATACGGGAGGAGAACCATGCAAAATACTTAGAATAGGATAGAGGTAAGCCTCGATAACACTTGTCATGTGAAGTAAAGATAGGTGCATCAATCAAATGAGAGTTTGATGGCACTTGAATCACAAAAATGTTGTATTTAATCTTTCAAGGCCTTACATTCACTTGTGGGATGGCCAGGCACTTGATGGTATGCACAAAAATAATGTTTTGATTTATCATGTTTATGAAATTTCTTACGAGTAGGAGAAGGAAGAGTGATCAAGCAAGCTTTTAGAAGCCACACCAAAGTACGCTCTTGCTCAGATAAAGGGTGAGGAGCAGGAAGCAACCCTTTCTCTTGTGGAGAAAGACCTGACTACTCACAAGAAGGATATATGGAGATATAAGAAAAGGGAGGAGGATCTCCATAGAGAGCATTATTCTGGAAAGGGGGATCACACTCTCCTACGAGAATTCCATCATCCTTCCTAACAGGGTTACCAGCATTAACTTCCTTAACATAAGTGTGATCGTCTTCCTTAGAAGGAGGATCAACACCAAGAATATTACAATTTTCATTCATCTCACCCCATGATACAAAAGAGTAAGCATCTTCAATAATGGGTGTGGATGATGTTGTTAGAAGATCTAAGTGGATTGGGTCGACTTTATATTCTTGAAAAAGGAGTTGTAAAGTCTAAGGGGCTCCAATTATCACCAAGACATGCATTCTTTTGAGAAGAGGTAGAAGGAGCACACTTAGGACTCCTTGCTTCAGAAGGATCTTCTTTAGGGATGTTTATCTCAAGAGTATCCTTTGTAGTAGGTACTGCAAGAGTAAACATCAACACACTAGAACATACTAAAGGAATAAGGGTAGGCACAACTAAAGCTCAACCAATAGTGGCCATCTCACATAAGTGCATAGCCTTAGGATCAACTTTCACTGTGACTACTTTATTGTTAGCAATGAATTTAATAGATTCATGCAAGGTAGATGGGACTGCACCCATAGCGTGAATCCACGGTCTACCAAGAAGGTTATAAGGTAACTTTTCTACCATCACATATACAAGGGTAGGTACGTTAACGGGTCCCAACCTCAAGGGCAAGACTATCGTGCTTAGGGCTTGTTGACCAACATTATCGAACCCACAAATGTCAACAGAAGAAGTATTAAGAGAAGATGGGTCAATATTAATCTTAGGCAATAGATCAACACTACACAAATTGAGCATTGAACCAATATCAATGAGAGTACATCTAATACCAATTTTATTAATGTTAACTATGATCATTAGAGGGTTCACTTGCTTTTGTACTTCTGGAGGTGGGAGCTCTTGCAGATAGAACATGATATTCGGTGAATCCACATGAATATGCTCCATCAACGTATTAGCATCCATTGGCCTAGTGGAAGAAGGAAAGAGGATCTTTTGCAAGGCTTCCTAAAGCATACCTTGATGAATTAGAGCAAACTAAAGCAAGTCCCATAGTGAGATCTTAGTTGGAGTAACTTGGAGTTGCTCGACAAGATCGTAATCACTAGGTGCTTCAGTTGTAGGTTTAGGAGCTAAAGGAAGACTTGGTTGTTTATTCATCTTATTCTCATAAATATTGCCTACCGCTCTATAAGAGGGAGCCTTAAAAAGATCAAAGGAGCCACCATCAAATGGAACACCATCAATAGAACAAACCCTTTTAGGAGAAGGACTAGATGGAGTCATGTGAATGATTGGTCTCTTAGGCCTTTGAGGGGAAATAGAGACATAGAATACATTTATTGAATCATCATAACTAGTGGAGTACCTATTCAAATACATATTATCAACATTGATCCAAATAGGATCAAATGTGGAATAAGTATTTGAAGAAACATTCTAAACATCGATCTAGGGGAAATCAAATGTGGAAGGAGGTTCATCATTTGCTAATGCATCATCTCTAAAGGAGAGTGCATTGGAATGAGAGGTAGGTTCATCATTCACACATGCAATGTCTCTAGAAAAGAGTGCATCAGAACAAAGATGAGATCCATCATTCACCAATGCAACATCTCTAGAAGAGGGTGCATTGGAATGAAGGGTAGATTCATCATTCACAAATGCAATGTCTCTAAAAGAGAGTGCATTGGAATGAGAGGTAGATTCATCATTCACCAATGCATCATCTCTAGACGAGAGTGCATTAGAATTAAGAGAAGGTAGAATAACATTAAGAAAAGTATCAAAGATGTCATCTTCTTGCAACAAGATGTCTTCCAAAGCAAGAGGAATCTTACAAGAAGGATAAAAGATATCAAGTGAAATAGGAAAATCCAAGTCACCATCACATGCATTAAATGGAACACCATTAATATTTTGAACAAAATTAGATACTGAACTAATAAAAGAAGATATCAAATTCATTACGATTTTTTTGGTATTTTCTATGTTCTTGTAATTCACATTTTTAGAGGTCTCCAGAGCGAAATTTGAGGTCAAAACTTGCATTGGTCCCTAAAATTTGACTATTGAAGGCACTAGTATTTTAGGGACCAAAGTAGTTCTCTAGGAAACCTTTCTAACGGTGCAAATAGTTCTGAATTTTGAGCACCGAGTCAAAAGTTATGAGCCCACCAAGTAGGGGTAAATTCATAGTTTTTTGAAGAACAATGTTCTTCACGTCAGGTTCACCAAAATGTAATATAGGGGGATTCACTACTCATGAGTTCTCTTCACTCAGAGAGCCTCATGGGGCGAACTGCCCTATATTACCTCAATGGAACAACAATGAGAATTTTAGAATCTAAAAGAGTAGGTCACAAAGGTTTTCTAGACAAACTTTCAAGCTCTTGGCCAAAGGATGACAATGTAGAATACAAATGACAACATGGTGTGCTGGCATCTCGTAGGGACCAAAAAGCGATAATGTCTCAGAAAATAGCAAAGTGAATGCTTCTATCCTAATTACTGAGAACTAAATGAATGTAGGAAAATAACAGGACATGATAAAGTAACAAAAAGTGATAGAAATGAAATAAAGTAAAGTAGAGAAGATAAGTGAGGTGAAGAGTAAATACTTATGACCATGCGAGTGATGAAGCTTCTAGCTCATGAGTGTCTTCAACACCTACACACAAGAGGGAGAGATAAAGTATTGGGTGGCTATATAGAGGCTTGCCTTAGTCAGACCCCATTTTGGTGTTCCCACCTCCACGGACAGCCAGATAGATAGAGAGAAAAAGTAGAAAGGAAGTAAAGAGCACTTAAAGCACTACAAAACAATATTATGCTATTGAACCAAGTAATAGAGGAGAGGAGTGAAAGCTTACCACCTCCACCAAGAGCACTCAAGGCTAATGGGGGAGAAAATGAGAGGAACTCAAGCCTCTGATGCAATGGCATTTGTTCCACACTTGCTCTATTGAAGTGGTGGAATGTTGATGTTGTTACTTTGAAGTGTAAAGTGTTTGGAGATTGAAGAGATGGTGAAGAAGCTACTTAGAGCTTGTGGATGGAGTGAAGAAGATGGTAGAAGATGTGAAGAGATGTGTAGAGGATGGTAGAAGATATAAAGAGATCATAGAAGAGCTGAAATGCTTGCTCAAGGGATGAATATGAAGGAGAGATGAAGAGAAACAACCATATTCAGGTTGGTCACCCGAGGAGGGCATTACAAATCAATCCCAATGGGAAGTATAATGCCTCTAGAGGCTCCAGACGTGGGAATATGTCAGGGATGCAAGCATGTTGCACGAACGTTTGTGCATCGTGCAGGCCTCCCTGATAGAAACACCTCCACCGACGCTCAAAATAGATGCCAAGTGTGATGCAAGAAGCAGGATTAGGTGGAATTAAGCCTCTGATCTTGGTTTTCTAAAGTGGATAAGGGAAAAAAGGGGATTTGCACATGGGGTGAAAATTCTCTCTTATACAATTTGTGACAAAGTATTCCCAAGCTTCTTGTTGGTGCTCCTTCAAACAACTTCGAGCCACTTCTCCTTCACTATGCAAAGCATCTTTTAGGCTACGCCAACATTCTACAAAATGTGAGCTTCCTCAAATAATTTTGGTTTATTTTCACTGCAAGCTCATTGCTATGTGTGCTCGATTCCTCCCATTAGCTGGCACAAGGGTGCCAAGAATATTTCCCTTATCACTACTAATCATTTCACAATGTAATTTCAAATCTTTCCCAAAGGCATAACCACATCCTTTGGGTCCCTCAACTTTATGCCCATTTTGTTCATTTTCACTATATGTGCAAAACTTTGCTTGGTGTAACATCAACTCTCCTACAAGGCAGCCATCGAATCTCCTCATGATGTGTTACCTCTTATTTGGCAAGCTTGAGATTAGTATTTCCAGGCTTCTCATGCTATGCTAAGTTGTGGCTCTTTTCCCATCAATTCCATGTTTAATTTTCCTTTGTTTTAATCAATGCTATGCCATGGCTACTTCACAAAGATTTGTATCCAAAATATCAGGAAACTTGAACCATATTAGCCAATGTGAAAATATTTGCTTCTTCTTACTATCATGTAGTTGCTCAAATAGCCAAGCAAGGATAAATAATGTTATGACTTCATCTCATGGTAACTTAATTGTAACGCGACCTTCCTCTCTATATCTTGGTCACCATACATATTGCTTAGGCATGATGCAGTTGGCCTATGTGATGAGAGCACTACAATGCCTACTTGTCGATATGTGTATCTTGGTCTCCCTCAAGCTTCCATTAAATTAGCCTTCAGGCTCAATATCAGGACTTAGCCTCCCATTCTTTTATTAAATGTGGAAAATCCTCAGCCAATTCATTGCAAACCATGGTCTCTAGGTGGTTGTATTACATGCTCTCATATGCATAAGAATGTAGATTTAATACTCATGTCATTGTAAGTTTTACACTCTAGATAAATTTGTGCCTGTACACAATCTTGGGTATAGTAGAATCCTTTATGTCTTACAAATTTGTATGAATGTGCCTTGAGGAATTAGAGGAAGCCTCTCTTAAAATAACCTTTGTTTTGCTTGCTCATTGCACCAATCATTCTTACCCAACACCTTCATTCTAGTTTCACTTATAAATGCATTCAAATTAGAGCAATAAGAGGGAGTCCTCTATTCTTAACTATACTTTTACCATTTTTCACTCCTTTCTTAAGGGAATGTCAATGGAGAAAACTAAATTGCATTAGGTTGATAAAATCTATGACTTCATTGGCAATCCAAATGAGAGTATGTTAATTAGCATGATGTTCACTGCTTTTACACAAGCCACAATTACCACTTCACTTTGAACTGAATCAATTGTGAGACCCTCGTAGAATGGACTGAGTCTCAAAGACAACAATTTTTTTTTCTTCATCCCTTTAGATGAATCCTTCTTTACACATCTCCAACTTGCAAACAACTCAAGGAACAAGCTATCCTCAAATTATGTGACTAATGTTGGGTCCTCTATGGACCCAACTAAAAAAGTTCTCGTTTTCAAACAAGTTTTACCCTAAACTGATCTGAGGCTTCCTGTGAGTGTATGCAAAGTGAAAATTTGAAGTGGGTTACATTAAAACTTGCATTCAGGCATTTTTACAAAATAGTCTTGAAACTGGTCAAGTTACCTCTGAAATCACCTTGGGGAACTAGTCAAGTGACCTACTGGAGCTATGAAAATTTGTAGGCATGCAGACATTTGACCCAAGAATTCAATAGAACAAACAACTCATCAAAAAAAATATTGAGGTGCAAGATATTAATCAACAAAGTTGCTTAGAATTTTCTGAAACTGCACTTGTTTAAAACCAATTATAACTCATCCAATCGCCATTTTGAAAAAATACCAAATCAACTCCTAGGACGCTGCCATTGGAAACTTTCGATCATTTAGTTACAATGAGTATGAGTAAAAAAGGATTTTCCTTCAATCATCATTTTGCACAAGATATTAGGGGTCAAAGTTGACCACCTTGAAACATGTTAGAAATGTAGATGTAAAATCAGAACAAACTACATTTGCTTTTGATCTCGAAAAAATAGCAGATCAGATCATGAGGCTCTGAAACTGGACAAGGGAGCATATGAATGTAGGGAGAATGGAGAGAAAAAATCTGTTTGTCTTGAAAATTATCTAGCCATGAGATATCAACTCGAATAGGAGATCACTTTGCAAAACAAAGAGTTTGTAAACAACAATAAAGTGTTGAAAAAGCTTCAACTTGACTTTTCAAAACCCTATCAAAACTCATTGTGGGAAGCTAAAAACTGACATGCACATTCACATATATCAAGTAAATGTTTTCACCAAGGGGTTTGTCTTGAAAATCAATTGGCTCTGAATTATGACCCTCCAAAATAGGTCACTTGGGGAGATTTTTCAGGTGCACTTCTGAAGTGTGTAAAGGCAAAATTTTTAATATGGGCACTTCAAATTTGCAAAATTTGAAAGTCCCAACACTTCTAAAGGTGTTGCATCCTATCACTTCTCTTTAATAGAAAGAGAAAGTGTTTATTTGGTTAGAGAAGTATGTGATATTTCTAGGTTCTTAAGGGGTAGATCACAAGTACTACTTGTAGTACCTAATCATACTATATAGAGTTTATAGTGTGCACATTATTAGAGGGCTCAACAATAGTTCTCATGAAGAAGGATCATATGATTTTTATTGCAATGTCAAAAATTGTATACATTATACTTTTGACTTTACAAATTGCACTTGTTTTAGTGCCAATCTCCATAGACTAATTCTCTTGACCCACACAACCCTCTTTCTTGGCCTATTTCCATTATTGTTTGTTTTTAATCTAGTGTTTCCTATATATTTGTCATCTTTCATCACTATTTTTTCCATCCTTTCAAATATTTACACAATCACATGGATGTCTTTACAATTACACTAACTTCCCATTAAAAATAAAATAAAACCATCCTATAGAAATATTCAATTACAAACCAAGTCTAGTTTAACTTCCCTATTAATTTTAGATTTTAAATTCCATTATCAATCTACATATTTATATTGAAATATTGTTCTCTTCCTAAAATTATTTATTTCTAATTTCTATTCTCTAAAACAATAACTTATTCTATTACCTTCATTTTTATGTTAACATTATTAAAATCACACTAAATATAAGACTTCTAATTTTGTAATTCTACAATAAATGTTTTTAAAACATCAAACTCATTTTCTAACACCATTCTTGCTCCCTTTTACACCTAACTTTGTATGCCTATATTCTAGTCGAAATGCCTCTTTTCTGAGCAGAAAATCAACATCTCAATCAAATTTATTCCAATGCCTAGGGGGAAGGACCAATAGTTGTGACTTTAAACTTGTTAGCGTTGATGATGACTACCCATACTTGAATGAAATGTATTCCTTAGATTTAAAAAACAACAAATCATGTGATGCCACATCAATTCACCAATAAAACATGATTTAGTGTACAAGTATTGTTCTCACTTTTTTTGGACCTTTTTGGATACCTTGACAAAAAATGCTGATGTGGCCCTAAAACCTTAGTTACAAGCAAGGGACTTGCCAAGTAAGCTGCTGTAAAAAATTGGGAGTGATTTGAAATTTTCACATAAGATTTTGCGAAGCTCAAAATTAGGGTGCTCAACTCCGAATCCACTTCCTTATTTCTGACATTTCTTTATAATATTTGTGATAATAATTTTATAAATTATTTTTAATGCTTCTCCTTTACATATGTGAACAACAACAGCATATTTTTTATGCCTTTTTCAACTGAAAAATATAACAATACCTATTCTCCCGATTTCCAAGACTGCTTTGATCATTATTTTTTCGCTTGACATTCTATCTTAGGTGACTCTCACGCTATGCAAATTTTGAACGCCCCTTTGAAGCTAAATGGTGGAAAAGATGTCTCATGCCCCCAACGTTTCATTCTCTACATTACTTTTCTCACGCCACAACATAAAATCCAGACAAAATGCCTTTTATTCGATTCTCTAATATAAGCCTCACACCATTTTTTATGTGCTGCCCCTATTTTGATGCTACCATTCATTCTTTGTATGTTGCAATATCTCCATGCTATTTATTACACCACACGCTCTTCTCGAGACATGCTAATGTTCATCATTTTTTCTCATTTTGTCAGCCGCATAAGTGGCGGCGGCGGCGGCACATTTTCCTTGGTGTTATTATATTTAGCCGCTTTTAAGTTTTCCTTACAATTACTAGGTTGGAAAATTGCAGCCGAACACATCTCATAAACGTGCCAGAGTACTGTAACGTGTAACCCATGGGCTTATAAGGCCAACGCCATATAGTCTGTCAGGTCAGTCCTTGTGGGTGTCTCCTTCACTCTCTCTTAGTTTAGCTTGGTTCTTAATAGCTTTTGCACTTTGCCATGGAGGATGATGAAACGGGGGAGCTTTTTATACCATGCAAAGTATGCAGTCACAAGTGTTATAAAATTCATGGCAAATACCACGACACAGAGCGCTTTGATGGTTCCGCCTCTTTCTTCAAAGTTATGCTTGGAGACTTTACAGACAAACTGGTAAGTTTTATACTTTACTCCAATCATTTTCAGTTTTTAGAAATTTCTCTTACACTATTTACAAACTGTGAAAATAAATTGTGTAATGTGTTTCATGCAGCGCATTCCTCAGGCATTTGTTTCACAGCTTATACATGAGAAAGACAAACAAATGGTGTTGCAAGGCCCAGGTGGGCACGAGTGGGAGGTGGAGTTAATGAGTACAAACAATAAACTGGAATTTCGACATGGGTGGAAAGAATTTGTCAATTATTATAGGCTGCAAATGGGAGATTTTGTAGTATTCAACTACATAGCGAAGTCATACTTGGAGGTTCATATGTTTGGAAGATCTGGGTGTGTGAAAACTATCAGTGCTCTTCATGTTGAAAACCAAACATTGATTCAAACAAGAGATGCCCTTCTAAGAAAATATGCAGTTTAAATCAATCAGTGGGCAATAAATTGCTGATTGATTTGGTTTCTGATGAGGAAAATAGCCACGAGTCTGAAGCGGTGGCTGAAAATCGAAGAAGTAAAAGGAAATCCTCATTTCTTGGTAAGCAAAAGTTTTGTCCAAAAATATAGAGCTTGTTAAATTTGTATGTTCCATGACTAACTTTTGGAGTTGGCATTTGAATTGTAATTTTATAAGTAACAATTAAGTGACTTTTATTGCAGGCAATTCATCCAAGGAGCCTGCATATTGTTTCTCCTCTCAGAAGCACATGACAATGGAGTCTCCTCCTTTCAAATCAGATAAACCCTCTCAAACAAGGGTTATGACATCACAAAATATAAATAAACCATACAAGCTAGTAAGATCAAATTCTCTGATTTCTTTGGTTATATAGATATTCTCAAATTTAAATCAGGAATGTAGGATTTTAAAAGAGGTATTTAAGAAGCTAACAATAGGCAATCTCATAACTTGTTTTTGTTACTTCATTTTCCTGATAGATCTCTAAGGACCTGTAGATCTGCATTTGTGTGAATTGTAAAGTCAAAGAAGAATGAACTAAATTAATGCAATCCAATGACTTGGGTTTTTGTCGTGGTTTGGGAATGCAGGCGTTCCCAAATCCTCCGAGATGTTCGATTCAACTACCAAACCAAAAAAATGTAGTTGTTCTTTTGGATGGAGAGTGTAACCAATGGTGGAAGGTACAGTGCATAATCAAAGACAGGAGGCCTACATTTACTGCGGGGTGGGGATGTTTTGTACGTGATAATAAAATAGAGGAAGGAGACAATTGTATCTTTGAGCAGCTGAACAACGATCGATACAAATTTATGTTCAGAGTTCATATCTCAAGGTCCTAATACTGACGGTCAATATTTGAAGAGCTTATTTGGTTTGAAATAGAAAATTATATAGATTAAATATATGATATAATCATATAGAAATTCTGACAGACAATCTAAATTTTCCGGTATCTAGTGGTTTAGTCTTCTTCTGACTGTGAAAGCCTGGAATTTTCCCTATCAAGTGATACAGTCTTCCTATACAAGAGAAGAGATGTCTTCCAGCTAAAAACAATTTGACGTATTTTATGGATAAAATTGTTAACATTATACTATTTGATGTTTGGAAATTGTTTCTTGTTAAATTTAATTATTTTAGGTTTCTTATTTTAAATTGATTTAAAATAGGTTCTTTTGATGTAGATATACACTACAAAAGTCCAACAGAATTAAAAATCCAGAGAGAATATAGCAAAATCAGAAATTAAACTTAGACAGAAGTTGTGATTGTTTAGAACATATTACATCACAATAAGTAGCTCTAGGATTGTCATCTTAAACTCTAAACTTTAACGAATGCTGTAACAGTCTGGAGCATATTACATCATCTTTGTAGAGGATTTCCCATTTAATTTTGTTTAAGTGATTATTGATTTTTACTTTTTCTTTAGCAACTCTTTGCAGTTGTGAACATAGAATAATAGTTTGAAAAAAAAGTTGTCAGAGTATAACTTTACCATTTTTTATTACATGGATAGTTATTGGAGATGACAAATGATGCACTTGGAACTAAATGAACTCAATTATATGTCTTATAGCTAAAAAAAGGCAAATAGTTTTCAAGAGAGAAGTTGCAAAATTGCTCGAAAGAAAATGTCTAATTTTTTTTCAATATTTGTAAATTGATAAATTTGATTATCATTAATTACATGGGTAGATTTATTGGAGATGAAAGATGTTGCACTTCTAAAGAAATGAACCTAAATATATGCCTTATAGCTATAAAGAGGCAAATAGCTTTCAAGAGAAAAATTACAGAATTGTTTGAAGAAAATAATTAAACTTATTATTAATTTTTTAATATTATATTTTCAATATAATTGGATGAAATAATATGAATTAATTTTTTAACATCACGAGTTTGATTAATTAATTTTGGATTAGTTTATAAGGTTTAGATTATTATCATTTTAAAGTCATGTGATTAATAACTTCAAATATGTGGTGTGAAATCATAAGTGGAAAATTAATTATTTTAGTTAATCTATATGTTAAATTTTATATATATTATTCATTATTTAATTCATGTTAATTTTTGTTTGGAATGGATTTTGAGTTATTTTAAAGGAAATGTTAGGATTTTAATCATTGAATTGAATCTTATATGAAATTTAAAAGATTAAGATAAAAATAATTGAAATAATTTTTTATGAAATTAAGGTTGAGTTATTTGTATGATTGAAATGAATTTTATATGAAATTTGAAGATTAAGATTTAATTTTTTTTATAATGATAGAAATTCAAAATTTAGAGGTAACGGTTTAAATTAAATTTATTATTATGAAGGAAAAATAAAATATAAGAGCACATAGATTTTTAAGGTATTTGTGATTTAGACTATATGGTACATATGAGACATATTTTTAAATATTGACAATATTGGTAAGGAATTGTAGTGGTAAAGTTTACATACCATGCCATTTTCTATCTACTTTTGTGTCTATTTTTTAAATATTGACAATATTGGTAAAGAATTGTAGTGGTAAAGTTTACATACCATATCATTTTCTATCTAATTTTGTGCTTACTTAGGTGGAAATTTTAAATACATCAAAGTATTGACAAGTGATATGCTATATTATATATGATATAAATTGACTTATGATTTGATTTTTATTAATCTTTTTAATATTTTTTTGAAAAAAGAAAGAAAATATAATATTTGGCTGAAATTAGAAGAAATGGGAATTAAATTGTGATTTTTTTTAAATGATTTTAATTATTTTAAAACATGAACACCTTTGTAAAAAGAAAATAGAACTAAATTGTGGCTTTTATTATTAAAAAAATATGTTTGGTTATAATTGTGAGAAGAAAAGGGAGTTAAATTGTAGTTTTTGTTATGTAAAAATTAGGGATCTTTTAATGGTGAAAGTGATATCAAGATGGAAAAATATTTGAACTTGATAGAAGAATAGGGGTTAATTATTTGCCACAAAAGTAACAAGAGGAGGTGGAAGGGCTATCATAGAAGTGCATAAATTGATGCCAAAGTTCCAAAAATGGACAAGTAGTTAGAAAGGAAAAATATAAGAGATTAATGTAAAAAATTAAACGAAATTTTCCAAATGGAAAAGGATGAATAAATGCAATAACCATTTTGGTTACTATTTTTTTTTAATATCATTACACTTCAAGTATTATCTTAATTGGCTAAACAATCTAACAATATTTATTGAATGTAGAAGCGTTAGCTTCATAATCTTACCAACCATAGCCATGGCAACAACCTTATGCTACAATCTTACAAGCTTGCATTAAATATGATAGGCCTTCAATTTTAGGGCCATCCCTAGACCCAAACATCAACCTCAAGACTTCATTGATCGTGGCCCCACCTACATATCCCATTCGAACAGAGATATCTCATCCTTACATTTGGGATGAGATCTCGTGTCTCTATTTTTAAATCACAACCAATGTTTGAACTTGTGTTTCAAATCTGATTCATATACAATAGTGTGATAGAAAATGACTTCTATTTATATGTTAGTTCTAGGTCAACGTCAATGTATGACCACACATAAAACCACATAGAGACCAACTCATACAAACACCATGAACACACATGGTAACTAACTCACTAATGCAGGAGCATCTGGGCAAACACACAATCACATGGAAATGGAGTTTGTTGCTACTTTCAAATTAGATAAACCTTTTTGTTGAAGGGTTATGAAATCATGGAATATAAATGATCCATGCATGCTAGTAAGATCAAATTCTCTGCTTTCTTTGGTTATATATATATTTTCAGAAGGAAGTGCAAAAGTTGCTATCAGCAAGGATAATCTTTCCAGTAAGACATTCAACTTTGGTCACTAATCTAGTCCTTGTTCGTAAAAAGAGTGGAAAGATTAGGTTATGCGTTGACTTTAGAAACCTTAACAAAGCTTCAAAGGAAAATTATCCTCTTCCTTCCCTGGATGGGGTGTTACAAATAGTGAATGGCTCGTAAATGATGTCATTCCTAGATGGATATTCAGGATACAATCAGGTGATGGTCAACTATGAGGATAGGATGAAGACCACCTTCACTACCAAGTGGGGGACATTTGTTTATTGGAGGATGCCATTCGGTCTTATCAACGTTGGAGCCACCTTTTAGTGAGCGATGGATGTGGAATTCAAGGATTTGGTAGGTAAGTGTATTATTATATATATGGATGATTTGACTATGTTTTCCAAGAATAGAGAAAACCATGTTGCAGATCTATCAAAGGTCCTTCAAAAGTGCATAAGTTATGGAGTTTCCTTCAATCTGAAAAAGTGTGTGTTCAGAGTTTCAGAAGGAAAATTACTAGGCCACATAATATCAAAGAAATAAATTTCAATTGGCCTAGACATAGTGGAATCCATTTTGAAACTGACCATGCCCGGTAGCAAAAAGGAGATGAGGTTCTTTTTTGGGAAGATAAACTTTGTGCAGAAATTCATAACTAGGTTTGCAAAGATCGTCAAACCCCTCAACGAAATGATGAAGAAGGATGCTAAGATCAAGTGGAGCAATGAGGCTAAATCTGCATTCTCGCAGATTAAATGGTCTATTTTAGAGGCATCGGTTTTAACTAGCCCTGATTATCTGAAGCCTTTTTATATGTAGTCTTTTGCATCTAACAATTCTTGTGTTGTTGTTTTGACACAACGAAAAGGTGAAGGGGATGAAAGGACGATTGATTTTATGAGTTCTCTATTCAAGAATGTTGAAGTTAGATATCCACCTTTGGAGAAAAAGGATTTTGCACTGGTGTGAGCTGTCAAGAAATTCTGACATTATATACTCCATAGTCAAATTACTGCCATAGTTTCTGACTCTACTGTAAAGTCCCTTCTTATGTAGAGTGAAATAGGGGAGAGACGAGGAAAGTAGATGGTAATCCTACAAGAATTTTTCCTTGAAATCAATCTGATGAAGCTAGTCCAAGGACAAGGATTATCCAAAGAAATGACAAACATTGATGCTAAGATTACCTGTCAACAGTATATAGTATAATCATTTATAGGTGATCCTTGGTATGCTGATTTGATCCTTTTGCTGTTAAATAAAAAATATCCAGATGGAATGAACGCCACTCAGAGGAGATCACTTAGGTTGAAGAGTTCCCACTACATGCTTAAAGGGGGATTTTTGTACCAAAAAACCTTTGAAGGCATCTATATGTGTTGCCTTGATCAACAACAAGCAAAACAAGCCATAGTGGAATTTCATGACAGACATGGTAGTGGACATGGTTCTATAGATTCCATGGCACACCAAATTCTGAGATCGGGTTACTATTGGCCCCATGTGTTCCACGATACTCACCAACATGCGAGGACATGTCATATATGTCAGACTTCCACATCCAGGGAACACAATCCAACAATGCCTCTACAGGCTGAATATGAGGTAAGACCATTTTCCCAATGGGCATTGGACTTTGTCGGGGTGATTAACCCCAACTCTTCTATAGGTCACAAAATTATTTTGACGACAACCGATTATTGTACATGTTGGACTAAAGCTCAACCTTGTAAGAACAACACCACTGAGGTTGTCATCAAATTCCTTAACGAATGCATCATTACCAGGTTTGGAGTATCGTTTTCCCTAGTATGTGATAATGGTCTCACTTTTTTTTTAGTTGAATTTATTCAATGGGCATATGAGCATCAAATTGTGTTAAAATATTCTTCTAATTACTACCCATAGGGGAATGGAGTAGCTAAGTTTACAAACAAAAATCTGTTGGAAGTAATTAAGAAATTGTTAGAAAGTAATCCTAGGGATTGGCATACTCAACTGAAATTTTCCTTATGGGAAGATAGAAATTGAATCAAGGCCACCTTAGGAAACTCACTATTCAAGTTAGTCTATGGCCAAGACCTGATCTTTCCTATCCATCTACAGATATCTATTCTTAGGTTTATGCAAGAATTTTACTCAAACGATGATAGGATAGAAGTTAGACTAACTAGTTTACTGAATCTGGACAAACAAAGAGATGTTGCTTTACAACAGTTTTCTAAACAACAATTTGTTGTCAAATGTTGGTTTGACAAAAGAGAAAAAATCAAAGCTTTTAGAATATCAGACCTTGTATTACTGTGGGATAAAGCCAGGGAAAAGAAAGGGGACCATCAAAAGTTTGAACGACTTTGATTGGGTCCTTATCATATTGCTAAAATCTTGGGCGAGAATGCCTTTTAGTTAAGCACTTTAACGGGAGAGCTTGTTCCATTGCCTGTTAATGGGCAGTTTCTCAAACATTACTTTTGCCCATGAGGGTCTGATGTTCTATTTGGTTGTATACATGTAATTAGCTCTTTTTTTGTATTGTTTGTTTGTTTTATTTTTTTGTTATTGCCTATGTTTTCGTTCTTTTGTTTCTAGGTGACCTTCGTTTTGCTCTATTTTGGAATTCAGAGTGGTTATTCAATGTATACTGAGGGTACTAGGAGAGAAGTTGGTTTAGGTATTTTTTGCTAGGTCTGTGGAATTTTATTCACTTAGAGATATGTGTCTTATGTTCTTTTTAAATAGTAGCCTGAAAGGTTAAGAACAAATAGGTATATTGTAAGTAATCTCATAAACCACGGCTGAATTTGTCACATAATAGATAGAAACATATGTTTACATGAAGGCCTATTTGTCTCGGGGTAATTATATTCTACATTTAGGATAAAAAAATCTAAGTCCTGACACTGTCATGAAGTCCATTGTAGTTCTCAACCCAAATTTCAGGATGATAGATTCAAGTATTGAGGAAAAGATGAAAAAGAATTTATTTAAGTAAGCTTATATAAAAGAAAAGAAAAGAGAAACATTGAATGATGGAAAAACTCAATATGAGAAGGGTAATTCAAGTATCTCTACTAGGGATATGGACGCCTGGCTGGCAGTAGTGCAATGCTTTGAGAGAACTAGCTTGGTATCTTCGTCGGGGCTATGAAATCATGTTTGATAGCGAAGCAATACCCAGGATGTCATTGCACGATAGTCAGAAGGATTCAACTCACGTAGCCTAAATATTTAATATAGTTATTCCAAGATAGGAAGAACCTTTATGGGAATAGATACACCATACATGCACACACTCAAATTCGATGTGGTCATTGCTAATTTTCATTTGAGATTTAGCTCAACCTTGTTTGCCATGGCTGATCATACTCAAGTTAAAAATGTACATGAACCAGAGGTTCTAGGTGACTGAATTCTTTAGTATCTTGAAAATGGGTAAACCATTTTCCAGCCGAGTTGCCAATTGTTATGCCTTGCATAACCACCCCATTTTGTTTTTGGTCAAAATGGGTCCCCCTTCTTTTTATTTGTCCTTGGTGTTCTTGCTTGGGTCTTATGAGTTGTTATTTTTCCTCCTAAGTCCTTTGTTCTTTTGTTTTACAGGTTGAGGTCGCAGGCTGAAACATGCACTTGTTCCTTTTCAAAAAGGTTCAAGTTCCTATTCATGTCCTGATCCTAGCCTCGTCTTTTGTCTTGTTCTTTTTCTACACTTTCTCAGGTTCAGGTCATGTGTTGGCACTAACACTTGTTTCTTTTTGTGGGGTGCTAGTTTCTATTTGTGTCCTGGTCCTAGTTTCTTCTTTGCCTTATGTGTTTTGTTCCTGTCGAGGTCGGGTTTTGGGTTGAAAATAAAACCAAGAAATTTTGAAGTTCTTATTCTTGTTTCTGACCCGATCTCGAGGTCCAACCTATTTTCATGTCCTTGTTCTTTACAGGATCGGGTCTCAAAATGTTACTTGAAATTTGTGTCTAATCAAGATTTCGGTTCTTTCCTTTGCCCCGAACTCAGTTTTTATTTTTGTTCTTTCGGGATTGGATTTTGCACTATGACTTAACTTTGAACTCATCAAGGTTCTCATTCCCTTTCAGAGTCTCCATCCTAGTCCCCGTTTTGTTTTGTTTGTTTGTCAAGACTAGGTCGTGGGCCTTTGATTGAACCTTGCACCAATTGAGGGTTTAGTTTTCGTCCATGTTTCGACCCCGATGTCCACTGATCTTCTTTCTCGTGCCTGGTATTTATGAATCTACATGAATCTTGAGACTTGACCAACCCACGATTAATGCCATAACCACTCGCACGTGTGAATGTGTATAAGCCTCGCTGCTCCTCTATTTTTGTCCATTATGCGACTGAGAAGTTTGGGGACGAGAATGAGAGTGATGAAGAGCTAGGGTTTTCCAGAATTCGCCACAACTTTGTCATCGTGCTACCAAAATCCTTGAGTGCATTAAAGGTAGGTGTTTTTGTTTCCGTTTCATTCTGGTTTCTTGTTCTTCCTCACCTTTCATTTGTTTTCTTTCCTTTGTTTCAATTTTTTTCCTCGTTCACTTTCGTTTGCTTCTCTGTGTTTTTCGTCCACACCGTTTGGTGCATTTTTCCTTCACATTTGAATCCATTTTGGGTTTGTCATGCATTCCATTTTCTTTTTGTGTCATCTTCATATTTGTTGGTCACAAGATTGTCCATCTTGTTGTGCCCTAGTTTTCTGGGGTTTCACTTTGCATGCGTTTGGAATGCTTGAAATTGTCAAAATTTGAATTATCGACAGTTTGAAATGAAGTTTTGATCCACAACAAAGCCTAGCCCCGAAGGCATGTGGTTAGAGAATGTTATATTGGATATCACCTTGATTATCCATCCCCTTCATGTGTCCCGAGCCCGCATCATTGTTTGGGTTGGGAACCATGCTAGCACTTAAGTTTATATACTCTTTGATATCGGTTCTTTCACTAGCCCGATCCCTACATTACTATCGGGATTGGGGCATGGACCAGTACCATGATTTTGGTTAAATCCATTTGATTAGGTGCTCTCCATAGTCCCATGCCCGACCCCCACATTTACCATCGAGGTCGAGAGTTGTTTCGAGATCGAACCATTACTTTGCCAATTGGTACATGGACCTAACAATACCCCAATCCTAATTCCCGAAGTGTAATCAAGATCAGAATGTGAACTTGCTGCATTCCCATTATGCATTTTTTACTCGACTTGATAATGACCTGGTCCCGACACCCGACATCTTATCAGACTCAGAACTTGGGAATCAACTTATACTTTTCCATTCTTGATAAGATTGGTGTCGCACCACAACTCGATCCCAACCCCCAGTTACATTGAGGGGTCAGAGCATGGTCTGGTACCTGACTTATTAACTATCAATTTGTTATAGTGTCAAGTAATGACCCATGACCCAGTCTCGATTCTTGAATATTGCGGGGTTGGGCTTTGAGATAACACTAAATTTCTTCAACATTGTTCTGGTTCTGAATGATGACTCGATCTCAACCCCCGATTGCATGACAAGAACGAACTGTAGGTCAATACTTAAACTTGTTTTCCATCATATGTTTGGTGCCAATGAAAGTCCTAAACTCGGTCCCGATTCTTGAATATTGTGGGGTTAGACTAGGGAACAATACTAAACTTCTTGAACATGGGTTTGGTGCCTCGCCATGACTCGGTCCTGGCTCTCAATAAAAAAATATTTATGCATAAAATTGGCTAAGTTCTTGATGTTGTTCTGAACCTGAAGCCCTAGAATGATCAAATTAACCTATTGAACTAAATTCTTTATAAATTGACATTGATTTAATATGAAGGCCTATGTTATGATGTTATTTGCATATTCCTTTTGTGTATCTAATGATGGTCAGCAGTGCAGGATATTTAACCAATGTCTTACTCTGAGGAAGAGATACCTACCGAGGGATTGCCTGCTGAGGGAACATCTGAGGGATCATCGAGGAATGCCAAATCCAAGAGAGTGAACCCAAAGCAACTCCCTTACACAATGAAATACAACTATCAAGGGAATATAGCCCCATCCAAATTTGACTCTGAAGTCTCAAAAATAACAGACACATTGGTGGAACATATGGTTTTGGACCAGTTAATTAAAGACACATTTTTTAGAGGATGTTGCTCTGAGAGTAAAGAGAATTGTAGAATCAAGACTAGCCCATGTAGCTTGCTTCCCCATTGTTGTACAATGCCCTGAATTCATCCTAACGACTACACAGGCATATAACCCTACTTAGAGGTAGTGCATTGATGATCAAGGCAATGCCATTATAAACTTGACTCCATCCATGATCATAATTTTTTTGACCTCCCTCCTTACCTAGGTGTGAAGATGATGATTGAGGCTAAGACACTTGAGTTATGGAACATAGATGTGGAGGGAAATAAATAGGTCATCAACAAACGATGGCTGAAGAAGGAAAATAAGTTAGCAAAGAAAGTGCCTGATAACCCAAAGAGGTCAAATTTTTATGAGAACATTGGAGACATTATTACATTGTTGGCTAGGGAATTTGGAAAAGAAAGTTCTTGTATCTTCGAACTATGGATGTTTTCATTCATCTAGTTGATACTTGATGGAAAGAAACACTTGGACTGGGGGCAGATCATTTTAGACAATATTCATGACTAGCTCCTCAAGGTGACACAAACCAAGACATTTTACATGTCTTCTTATGTTATATATTGTGCAGTGAGGATTGGAAGATTTCCTAGGCTAAACATTGTAGGGTCAATGGAAGAAGGCCCAAATTAAATGAAAGTTTGGGAACACTATGACCAACTGGAGCTCAAGGAATCAGAGAATCATTTCAAAAGGGTAAATGATTCTTTCCTATACGTGGTTATAAATTAGCTCATAGGGAAAATAGGGTTCATATTCTCCCAGAAGGCCATGCGATTCATTCAGGAATGGGGATACTGGTACATTCAATACCCCAGGTCAACATTTTTTAGATTATTTCATTTTGATGGTCATCCATTTAAATTTCCAAGATGTTGTGGCAATAGGTGGGTTTTGATGGATTTTGCTAGGCAAGTTGTAGAGGTGAATGCAGTTTTCTCTTCATAGCATCTATAGGACTATTGCACATTCTTTTCCCTTACAATTGGGATTTTATTCTTGTTTTTCATCGGTCGTGGCTAAAAGAACAATTGAGGAATTTCAGTCTCTGAATTTCCAATTACATACTTCTAGGAAGAATTTTGATCCTAAGAATAAGATGCATCTACTTTACCCTACTCATTTAACTCATAATGTTCCTCTTCTTGAAGATTTTTGGGAAAACCTCCAAGATCAGTTTGAGGTAAGAAAAATAAGTTATGAGAGGTTAACAATTCCCCAGATGAGGTATTTTGACATTAAAACTGATATACCTGATGACACTATGAATGATGGGATCACTCTTGATCCTTGGTATGATATTGATCAAGTAGCCACATAGGCCCTACCACCTATCAATTGGGTAGAGAAAGAAGAGACCAAGATTGGAAAACTATCATGAGTAGTGGTAAATAGGAGTTTGAAATGGATAAATCTCTGGTTGAAACAACCAAAGGGTAGAGTGACAAAAAAAAGGGGTCCTAGCAGTGAACCCACTTCATCTGCAAAGACCATACAATATAAAAGACTAAAGAAAGGTGTTGCAATGGTAGAGGAAGCCACTGAAAAGCCTCCACAAACTGAAGAGGAAATTTCACTGCAAAAACTTGATGATGCTTTGAGTAAAGCAAAGGTTACCTATGAGGTCGTTGTTTTAGGTGTAACTTCGGGTTTTGCTGCTATACCTTTGGTCATTGTTCACCCACGGGAGGAGAGTGCTACAGAGAAACAAGTTGTTGTTCCCCCACATGCTGAGGAAAGTGCTCCTACTATACTATCAACTTTAGAAGCACCAATCATTGGAGAAGAAGGAAAGGCTGAGGTAAACATTCAAGATATCTCCTCGGATTTCGAAAGAAATCCATCCCAAAAAGGGAAAGCACCTGAATGGGAGGAGTATTTGAAGAAGGTTGAAGAAGAACCAGGAGAAGAAGGAGCTAAATTTGAAGTTGGAAGCCTACACGATATAGAAATAGAATTAGAAGATGTGTTGACAGAGAAGGAACAACAAGAGCTAATGGAAGGTGCTCAGAAGTTAGCCAATGAACGAGCTACTCAAGAAGAAGAACAAAAAAAAAGCCGAGGAGTTAGCTTGGGAAGTGGAAGAAGCTGAAGCACGGAAGAAGCTAGAGGATGAGGCCTTGGCATTAGAAAGAAAATTTGCATAAGAAAAGGCTATAGAAGAGGAGCTCTGAGCTAAGGAGATAGAGAAACAAAGGTTAAAAGATGAAGAAGAGGTTGCCAAATGGGAGGAGGAAATGAGGAAGTTAGCAGAAATAAAAGCTGAAAATGAGAGGAGGGAGAAAGAAAGACTGCGAAAAGAACAAGAAGAGCTTCAAAAGGTTACTTCCCAACAAACTATTGAAACTATTTCCTCAACACCTCTACATGTTCAAAAAGTGAGCACTCAGCTAGCTACTCCCACTTGGCTGAAATTGAACCTAGAGAAGAGGCAATAGGTACAAGCCCAACTAGTAACCTGGGATGACATGAGTGAAAATTTTGACAAGGTAAAGGGGAAGAAGAAGGCCCATGCAATGCATTCGACCAAGCTCACAGGTGAGGGAGATTTGATTGCTGAAATTTCCACTCCTATTGTTGACAAGGATGACAGAGAATTGTTGCTCGAGGATATCAGATAAGTAATGTTAATCTGGGAAAGCATACTAGAAGTTAGAAAATGAATTTGATTGACATTGTTGCCACTACTACCAAGTCTAGGTTGATCAAGGACAAGCATGCCAAAGATGAGCTTAAGGCTTAAGTGGTTAAATGAAAGGTTTCTTGAAGGATTTGATGTCATCTATGCCTGAGTAGACTACACCATCTGAGATTCTTGTTCTTATGAGCAAAAAAGAGGTAGATGGTCTAACTAAAATGAAGAAGAAAGCCACGTGGGTTGATAATTGGCTTAATACCTTCAAGGCTGATATGGATAAGTTCTTTGATGAAGGTTTTAAGTATTATTTCAGAGGGCTAAAATTAGTTAAGTCCATAGAAGCCTCCATGAAGAAATGGTGGGAAGAAGAGGAAAAGCTTAGAGAATACTTGGGAAAGCTAAGGGAAATTAATAAAAATTCTGATGAAGAGCTGGTACAGTCTCAAATTTAGGGTGAAGAGGATTCTGGAAATGTGGTGAAGGCTATTCATATATCTTCCTTCAAGTCACAAACTCTGATTGAGCACAAGATAATCATGCTAAAGAATTTTTGTGAGATATTTGAACAAATAGGTGTATTTGGAGAGCTCATTTCAAGATTTATTTATAAAGCCTTACCCCCAGATCAGAGACTCAAATCTTTGGGAGATGTCAAGGATGCATGGGAGGAATGACTAAATGGAATGCTAGTAGAAGGAGATACGACTGAACCACCACTCTTGGATAGGCTACTAGAAATTAGATGTGATTTGTGTTGGGCAACCAAGGACGCTGGTCAGATGAAAGTAATTGTTGATGCAACAGACAAGAAGTTTGAGGAGTCAGAGTTCAAGGTCAACTAGGTAGATGGACCAGATGATGATACGGTGAAACAAATTTTGGCTAACTATGATGAATACCATGGTGTCCAACATGAGCGTGATAAGAAAATTTAATTATTTTATTAACTTTTGAATAGCGATATCTTTTTGGGCATATTTTGAAGAAAGGAATGACTAGGCAACAAAATTGGCAAGGCAAGAATAACTCACAGTAGTTGGTAGCAACCTAAATGATGATCGGGATTCTATATTCTAATTGAAGGAGCAACTAACGTACATGTTTAGCTACAAAAATTGCAGCAAAGAAAAGCACTGGAGTTATCTGAGTGTCCCTACATTTGTGGATCTGGAGCCCCAAATTGTGGATCTTAATTTTTGATGAGAGGAATTAGTGCTGAATTGGTCTATATGTAGAATTTCTCTCCATTTTGTAAAGGTTGGCTAATTGAATTCAAGATTGGCTTCCTAAAGAGAGATTTAGGATAGTTTTTATAGCTTTTAGAAGTTTTTATAGTCTCATGAAAAAATACTCAAACATTTTACAAGTTTTAATACATTTTATGTTATTTTCAAAAGTTTGTTAGTTTAATGGTAATGTTGATGAACAATAGTCATTCGTATGCCAGTGAGTTTTGTTGTGCATAAATGTCTCCTATTTGATGAAAATCAATAGAAGATTATGAATCTGAGACTATTTCATTGAGTTATCTATGAATGAGATCTATTCATGTTTATTGATCTATGAATTCTAGTAATGAGCTAGTGATATGTTCTTGTTTGAAAATGGAGTTTAAAAAAAAAAAGTGATGATGAATGGTTGTACGTCTTGAATTTTCACTGTGGATGAATGCAATGGTATAGAATACTCTATGGATTGTGTCATTTTATGGTTTCAGTTGTTTAAAAGAAATACTCATTATGAAGTTTATATGTCTAAATTAAAGGAAATTTGCGTTTATGCTTTGTTGTCCTGAGCTTTGTTCTATCTTTTGTTGTTTATTTACACCCTGAAAACATTAGATTAATTTATATCATACAGTTTGTACCCTTTACCCGTAGGCCCCTTGAACATTACAGTTGCATAGGCCACTGAACAACAACACAGTTGAGAACCAACTACAAAGACCTTGGAAGATGGGTAGTTTATATTATTTTTCATTTTCAGGAGAAGTAGAGTAGCAATATTCTATTTTAACGTTGTTGTGATATTTTTTACCATCAACACTACTTTCAAATCAAATAAACCTTTTTGTTGAAGGGTTATAAAATCATGGAATATAAATGAACCATGCATGCTAGTAAGATCAAATTCTCTACTTTCTTTGGTTATATATATTTTCAAATTTAAATTAATAGTAGAGAGTCTATATAGAGGTATTTAATAGGCAAAAAAATATGCAATGTACTCAATTGTTCTTATTACTTCATTTTTCTGATAGATCTCTAATGGTCTAATATGGGCATTTGCATTTGTGTGAATTGTAAAGTTTAAGGAGAATGTACTAAATTAATGCAATCCAATGGTCTGTTGGGTTAAGTGACTTAGTTTTTCTTATGGTTTGGAAATGCAGTCATTCCCAAACTCATGGAGAAGTACGATTCAACTTTTGAACCAAAAAAGTGAATTTTTTCTTTTGGATAGAGAGTGTAACGAATGGAAGGTACAATGTATTATTCTAAAAAATATGCCTACCTTAAGTGCGGGGTGGAGACATTTTGCACATGATAATAATATAAAGGAAGGAGACAAATGTATCTTTAAGCAACTAAACAACAATCAAAACAAAATTATGTTTAGAGTTCATATCTTCAGGTCCTAAATTTGATAGTGAATATTAGAAAATTATATAGATTAAATATATATGGTATAACCATAATGAAATTCTGATAAACAATCTGAATTTTCCAGTATCAAGTGGTTTAGTCTTCTTTTGGCTATATGCCTAGAATTTTCTCTATCATGTGACACAGTCTTCCTATACAGGAGAAGTGAGCTCTTCCAGCTAAAAACAATTTGACGAATTCTATGGATAAAATTGTTCTTTATACTATTTAATGTATGGAAATCATTTCTTGTTACACTTTATTATTTTAGGTTAACTAATATATATCTTATATTCTCTTGTTGAATTGATTTAAAATATGATATTATACAAAGATTTTGTATAAAAAATTGTTTAAAATAAATATGGTAGTTTAATTTTTTTGTTGTATCTTGTTTATGGGAAGTTTAGGGATAATCCAATAAAAAATGTAAAATAGATGTCATTAAGAGTGGTTGGAAAAATGTTGGATACTAGATATATTTTTAGGAATGATAAAGACAAAGTACTTGGGACAGTGATAAAAAAATAGCTTATTAACACTAATAATGAAGCTAGATTTCAAATTGTGCTTGATGACATTCAAGAAGGAATCAAACTTGGATTAAAAAAACTAATAATTGAGGGAGATTTATTGATAATGATAAATGCTATCCATAGTGAAATGAAGCTCAAATTGAAAATAAAACATTTTGGAGAGTTGTCAGGAGCTTTTGAATTTGTTTGCCATGTTTCAAGTGTGGCACATGTACAAGCAAGCAAATGGAGAGGTAGATAAGCTCACCAATGTGGTGGTCACGATGAATGGTGAAGTGGTGGTGGCTAGGCTAGAATATGTGCAGACTATTGAAAAGATTTCCCTTCTTCAACATAATCAAACAATAATTTGATGTGGCGAGAGGTTGCATTTTTGGATTGGCCACTTGAGAGAAATGTAAGGATAGTACAATTTCAATATTTACAAATTGATAAGTTTGAATATTGTTTATTACATGGGTAGATTTATTGGAGATGAAAAATGATGCACTTTAAAAGAAATGAATTCAACTATATGTATTGACTTATGATTTGATTTTTATTAACTTTTAAATATTTGTTTGTAGAAAAAAGAAATAAAATATAATATTTGGTTAAAAATTGTGAGAAGAAAAGGGAATGAAATTGTGATTTTTTAAAAGTAAAAAATGATTTTAATTGTTTTCAAATATAAAAACTTTTGTAAGAAAGAAAATGTAACTAAATTGTGGCTTTTATTATTAACAAAATATGACTTTAATGTTTGGTTAGAACTGTGAGAAGGAAAGGGAGTTAAATTGTATTTTTTGTTAAGTAAAAATAGAGCTCTTTTAGTTCTAGATTTGTACAATATTATTATAATGGTGAAAGTGATATCAAGATGGAAAAATATTCAAACTTGATATAAGAATATGGGTTAATTATTTTCCACAAAAGGAACAAGAGGAGATGGAAGGGCTATCATAGAAGTGCATAAATTGATGATAGAGTTCCAAAAAAATGTATAATTTAGAAGGGAAAAATATATGAGATTAATCTAAAAAATTAGAAGAAACTTTCCAAAGGGAAGAGGATGAATAAATGCAATAACCATTTTGGTTACTACAATTTTTTAATATCATTACACTTCAAGTATTATCTTAATTGGCTAAGCAATATAACAATATTTATTCAATGTAAAAGTGATTATGAGCAAGGTTCGACAGTGTACAGGTGTAGATGTGGCAACCTTCTATGGGGGAGACCGTGCAATCCCCCACTTAGGTTTGTTCCTCTCGTGGGTACCCTCTTACCCTTCATTTATTTGTATTCTCTCACTCTCCTTGTATTGCTGGCTCGCATGCGTGTTTCCTACATTTGTGTCATTTCATTGTTTGTCTTTGGCATTGTGAGTGATCTCAGCTCCTCCCTCCATTTATGGAGGGAAGTATGGATTCTTTTATCCCTAACCCAAGGTGGGATAATTTAGGAAATTCTTTTAACCATCTAAACAATGCTCAAAAAACCTTAAAAGAAGCCCTACCTGATGGTGGTGTGGAGGTTCTAGTGGAAGTGAAATTTTTCATCGAGGGGCTAGGCGATAATGGAGCATTAGAAGGTAAGTTACCCTCCAACTCTTCCAAAGATCTTTTCATCTCTCCTAATCTTGAATTAAAAGGTGTGATTTCTAAAGAACGATCTAGGTTAAAAGACTACAATTTTTTTAGCTATTATTGATTCTAATATGGTTCTGACAAGAAATTTTATTGATGCTTGGTTCAGTAAAATTTGGGCAAATAAATCTGGGATCCAAGTTCTAGGTTTTGTAGGATGATTCAACGTGTGTTGTTCATCATCTTTTTAGAGAATAACGTCATGCAAAGAAAAACTCCGGAGAAACCCTACTAGAATTTAGAGGCCATTGTGGAAGATATTCTAGCTTTATCACGCCCTAGGTGGGTGGTCTTGAAAATCCTATAACCATAATTTTAAAAAGTAATCCCACAAATTTTGGCCCCTATCAGCATTATTGTGTGAATCGATGAAGCTAAGGCCACCCTGCCACATTTGGACTTGTAGGCATTGGTCTCCCTAAATCCTGGTATTAAACCTTCATAGAACATTGTTATAAAAGAGGATGACGCTTATTTTGTTTTCCCTCTAGAAATTTTTGGAGGGATTAACGTGTGCTACTTGTGTCACAAGGAAGGGCATATCCATAAAAATTGCCCAGTTATAAAAATAAGGGTTAATAAACCCAACATGTGCGACTCTCTTGTGCTTGAAAGTGCTCCTAACCCTAGTGTGGAAGATGCTCAAGTTGTAGCAAATGTAAACCTCAGCATTGTGCAATCACTGCCTACTTTAAAGGGCGAAGGGGAAACTAACCTTGATGTCCAGGTTGGTCGTTGCAAGTTGTCAAACTTTCCTCCACCTTCTAAGGAAAGCAATGCTCAACACTCCACGTCCGCCAGGGAGGGTGTGGCCACACAGGTTGTGGGTCTTCAAATCTCTTCCTTTGGGAGCAATTTGAGGGGTTCGCACCTCCGCAATCCCTTCACCATCCTTTTGCAAGAACATGGCGATGGTAAAAATTCTCTAAATGATGGGGGTGAGGATGAAGTTGTGTCACTTGCTTAATGTATTTCAAAAAACTTGGGCTGATTGAAAAGTTGAATGCTCAGCAACTAGCCATAAGAGGGATTAAAGATAACCTAGAAAATAGGTATGACTATAATAATTCTTCAGATTTCTTGCTCTATTAGATTAATAACCCCCCTAATGAGTTTTGCCTCAAACTTGTTAAACCCACTAGAGATGAGGTTAAGGCTAATAATTTGCTTGTAAATGGTAAAGATGCCTCTCTAGACTTGGCTGAGAACCTTAATGAGGGAGATATGCCTGAGATCCCTAATAATCATAATTTGCATGATGTTAATACTAGTTTAATTCTCTAAGAGATTTAGCATATCCAAGTTAATGAGGGGATTACCCCGAAAGAGGATTTGGCCTTGACAGAGGAGGTATCTCATGTTTTCTATGGATAAAATAATAACCCTAATCTGACCCCTAGTGCTAATAGTATAAGCACTCTACAAGTGTCTGAAATAAATTGTAACAAAGATAATGATGGGGACAAAAAATTTCAATCAGTTGTAACCGAAACCAAGAAGCCTATAACACTTTCCAACAAAAAAAACACTGTTAAGGAAAATAATGAAGAAAACACTTCCAATGAGGAACTAACCAATATTAAAGGTGCAAAATTGAGGAGTGTGTCGTTGAGGACCAAAATTCCCAACCTTTGAAACCCAAGGCAGGACCTAGAAGGCCAAGAAAATATAGTATCCTCGTAGGTGGAGGTAAGAAATTTGGACCGGCCAAAAATAAAATAAAGAAGACCAACACTATGATCAAATCCTTGATCACTAAAAAGTTGGATACTGAGGATAAATTGCCCAAATGCTTTAAGCAGTTTAGAGGTGAACAAGGTGGCAGAAATATGACTTCTGAGAATGAATCTTAACTGCATTTCTTGGAACGTCAAGGGCTTGGAGTCACCTAATGGGAAATGCATTGTGAGAAGGTTTTTGAACCTTGAAAAAAATATAGATTTTGTGATGCTTCAAGAAACCAAAGCCATGAGGTTTACCTAAGAAACAAATCTCATATTTATCTGAAATGGTTGAAAGTCCTTTTTAACCTCTCATGAAAAGGGGAGGGGGGGTTGCTACCCTAGTGTCCAACAAATGGGCACAATTTGTCACTAGGAGTGGATCTTCCCCTAGTAATAGAGTAGTGTGGGTAACCCTAGAGAGAGATGGGGTTTCATTTGGTGTTTTTTCTGTCTTCACACCCAATGACAACAAGGAGAGATGTGGATTTATGGCAGTGGCTAGCCGGGCTGCAAAATATCCCTTAGATATTGGGGGGTGATTTTAACCTAGTAGACCAGAGAGAGGATGACATAGACCTAGCATGGAAAGGTAGTGAAAAACATTTTTGGTTAAGATATAAAAGAAAAGTAAGGTTGGTAGATCCTATGGAAGGTGGTAAGAGACAGTGTAATGGTGTGTGGTTCACTTGGTGCAATGCTCAGAAGGGGGAGAGAATTTACTATAGGATGGATAGGTTGTATGCAAACGAGGACTTCTTTAATTTTTTCCCAAATGAGGATGGTTTCAAGGTGTAGGTGCATCCATACACCCTCTATAGCCACCATCCTATCAAAGCCAATCTCATTTCTTTTCATAATTATTCCGTGGTTGCAAGGAGTAAATAAATTTTTATTCTCAACACACCTTTTAAAGGATATTGATTGCCAGGAGGTCATTGCCTCCCTTAGGGAAATAAATAAGTGGATGTTGAAGGATGCTTCAACCATTGAGAGATATAATGCTAATGTAGAGGGATGGAGGTCCCTCTTCCAAGTGATTGGTAAGAAGCGGGCCCTTGAAAGTAGGAAAGAAGAAAAGGAATTGTAGGACTACCTCTTTGAACTGAAACAAGGCTAGAAGAAAGTCTTAGTGATGTGGGGATGTGTGAAGCACTAATATTGGCCAAATAAAATCTAAGAAGGGTTCAAAACCATAAGGTAAATGGGCAAAAGGTCAGGGAAAAATTGAATTGGCTCAGTTATGGGGATAAGGGATCTAAATTTTTCTTCAACTACCTAAGGGGAAAGAAGGTAAAAGAGTAGGTGGATCAAATATGAGATGATGCTTACCTTTGCTCCTCTAAAGAGAAGGCCTTGGCTCAATTTCACTCTTTCTTCAATGAGTTGTTTACTTCTGAAGGTGGGGATGAGGGGGGGAAAATGGCTAGGTCCCTCATTATGAGTCTCATTCTGAAAAAAATTGGGGAATAATACTGTGCCAAGCTTGAAGCAAATATTACCAAAGAGGAGATAGTGAATGTAGTCTTGTTGATGAGTAATGATAAGTCCCTTGGGTAGGAGGGGCTCCCAGTGGAATTCCATAAAGTTTTTTCAGAGTGGGTGTGTGATGACCTCCTACAAGTTTATAAGAAGGCCCTAGAAAAAGGGTCACTGGGAGAAAATATCAATAAAGGAATTATCAAACTCCACCCAAATGGGAGGATAAAACCTTAGTGAAAAATTGGAGACCAATTACCTTGTTGAACGTTTCTTACAAAATCCTAGCCAAAGTAATTGCCTCAAGGTTGGTCATCATTTTTCCCAATTTCATCAACAACACTCAAACCAGATTTATAAAAGGTTAGTACATCTTGGAGAATCTCATCACAAGCTGGGAAGCCTTGGAGTGGGCCAAAAAATCCAACCAAAACTTAGCAATGCTCCTAATGGATTTCAAAAAAGAATATGATAGGGTGGAGTGGATGGTTCTAAGGACTATCCTTCAAGCCTTCAATTTTCCTGACAAGTTTTGTGGCATGGTTGACACGTTGTTGAAAGATGCCACAACTCAAATAGATGTCAATGACACACTAACAAAAAAAATATCTTTAGAGAGATCAATCTGCCAAGGATTTCCTTTGGCTCCCACTCTATTTTTCATAGCTTCAAATGCACTCTTCTATCTTTTGAGGGACAAACACTTTCTCCCTTAGAATAAAAGGGATCAATCTACTAGATCAAAATGAGTTAATCAATATGTAATTTGCTGATGACACATCCATATTTGTGGAACTTGAGCAAGATAACCTGGATTCCTTAATAAATAAATTGGATCTATTTTTTCAAGACTTTGGAGCTAGACTATTAGATCTAATTCAACATCTCTAAGGTGGAAGGAAGAGCCTCCAAACTAGCTTGGTAGGTATAGCTTCCAATGGGGGGGGGTCCCAATAAACTAGGGGTCCCAATAAACTACTGAGATACCAGGGGATTCCCTTTTCTATGAGTCCCAAACTTAAGGAGATGTGGAATTAGATCAAATATAAAATTGAGAAGAAGCTAGGTGGGTGGAATAGGCAGTATCTCTCCCTAGTTGGTAGAATTCACATTTGCCAAAAAATCTTGTCCTCCTACATTGTGTATTTTTTTGTCATTTGGTTATTCAATAGTTATCAAGTCAATGACATACAAAAAAGGATCAGAAGCTTCCTTTGGTTAGATGGGAAGGGCAAGAAGAAGAGGCACTTAGTTATATGGGAGTCCAGTGTTCTTTAAGAAAGGCACATGGGGGCATTGGGCTAGAATATCTTGGGTTACAATGGATAGACCTAGTGGCCAAATGGATTCTAAAGTCTTTGGAAGGCAATGCGCCTTGGAAGATGTTGGTGAGAAATAACATCATTCAGGTTGTTCCCAAACTGGCTAAGGCATGGAAACTTCTGCCCTTGGATGACATCCCCCTCAGTAAGAACTCTATGGTCCCAACTAGTTCTGTTATTTTTAAAAGCATTTGGAAGGCGTGGGAATTAACAAAGCATAATGTTCAATTTAAAACAAATAACATAACTCTTAAAAAAATCATGAAGTTTCATACTCATAGTTCCATTTGGTGGAACTTGGATCATAATGGAGAAACTCTTTCCTTGCTACAAGGCTACTCTACAAAAAAATTGGTTTAAGAAAGGCATTAAATCCTTTGTTGATATTTTATCCAATGGGAAATTCAAAAGTTTAGATAACCTGCAGGAAAGTTTTGCTTTGCCTGATTCAAATTTGAGAACCTACTCTACATTGTTGGAAGCATGTAGAGATGCATGCTTCCCCAAGAATGTGGAGAAGGGAAACATTTATGCTAATAACATTGTTTGGAAAGATGGCTCGATTATTGCTAATATTAAAGCTAAAACAATTTACAATGATCTTGTTAACAATGATTCTTATTATTGAGCATGTTAATAGTTGCTAGGACAACATTAAATGTAAAAGATTGGCAAAAAATTCTCTTTTGTGTAGCACAGTTCTATGTATCCTAAAAATGAATGTTTTAGATGGTTGGTTCTATTGCAGAGAATTCCTTTCAAATCTAACTTTGTAGATGTTGATATTTGCAACATATGTAGGACTCCAAAAAAATTAAACACATTAAATTTTGATTGCTTTTATGCCCAATAAATTTGGAAATTACTCTGTCATAATTTGAAAATATGGAATAACAGTGGTAAAATTAATTGGTATGATGTTCTATTTTGTGATCTTAAGATTAAATATGACTATAAGATATTTTGGTACTATTTATCGAATGAGATCATGTGGCATATTTGGAAAGCAATAAATGATGATAAATTTAAGGGAAATAAGAGGGTACTTACTGAGTTTTACAAAAGACTCACATGTTCTAATATTGCATTGTAGGCTTCAATCCATGTGGAAATTTCAATGGTTAAGTTCACGAGGTTGATAAGAGAAGGTACAACAATCATGAATAGAGAGGAGGTTAGATGCGGCCACTCTTGTTGTCTGAGCTTGGAGGAGGCAAAGATTTTCTAGAGGGCTTTCGATGAGCTCCAAAGAGCAGTTAATGAGGTTGGCGGTCTAGAAAGGAAAAAGGCCCACAACAATTGAACCCCCAAGGAGAAGATCTAGTAAATGTTGGTGCAAAATAAGTAATGTCGAATGATCAAATGCTTGTAGATGAGCTCATTCAGGATGGTAGTTCTCGACAAACAATGGGGGTGCCAATGGCCAATAGGCGTCGGATTTCCACTTGTTATCAATTAATCCTATGGACCATATGATGACTTTTTCTATATGTAACAACATATATATTCTATATATTCGAAACAACAACTGTAAATTTGTGTTTAGACCCTACAGAAGGTGATATATCATATACTAGATAGTATCATACAATGACATATATTTTGAAATGCCCATGTATGTTGCACCAGAAATTGATGATCCCCATCGAAAGTGCTATGTAAATGATATTAAACTATATTCAATACAAAAAAATACTTAGATTGGCTAGAATGACACCTACTTTTTATTTTTTTATCAAAAAATATAGTAGTGTCTATTGAAATTTCAAATTTTCACAAAATAAATTTAATTAAAAAAAATAGTAGCCTAGAAACTACATTCAATTTACTATAAATTATATTCCTACATATTTTTCAAATGTTGTTAATAACCTATTAAAGTTTTTATATGAAGTTGCTTAACTCTGTTTTTCTATATTTCTATTGTCACTTAGAGGTATTGTTTGTCCCATCATGATGTTGCACTCACCCCACTAATATTGTTGTAATAGTAGTAATAAGTAATAGTTGATCCTTTTGTCGTAATAGTAGTATCCTTAAAAATGATATATAAATTACATAATATATGCTTGACAATATATTTTTTGTAATAAAGTAATAATAATTGATCAATTTATAGAGATTGTGAAGATGGTTATAAGAGAAAAAATATTTGTTCAAGATAATATTTTGTTATGAAAAAATTAAGTGATGATTGAAATTGTGTATTAGCTGATATCTTTGCATGTGTTCCATAATTTCGTTTGACAACTGACACCAATGAAAATGATCTAATTGCAAAGTCCTATAAAGAAAAATCAATTTCACATCTTTATAGGATTACAATATTTAAAATCATGGATTATTTTGAGAAAGTAAAAGACACCAAAATTAATTACTATGATTGTTGAAATATGATTAATAAAGCCACACTATGAGTAATATTAGTTGCACTTATCCTATCATACATGGAAGAAAAAATGGATTAAAACAAATTGCACACATGCTTGTCAAAATGAACTCAAATAATGCGATTTATAATTTTTTATATCAATTTCTTCTACAAGATGTTTAGTTTGACACATTGACTAAAATTTATGAAAAACCTTATAACAATAAACTAGCATAATAGACATTAGAGTTTTAACATTACTTTCAACATTTCCCTTGGCATATGAGTGTGAAATATTTATCTTGAGTGGGGTCATACAATATAATAAGCATGATTTTATACTTTCAATTGTAATTGAACTAAAAATTTGAATCATATTAAAATCATTCATAAGAAAATGAATAAAACAAATATATAATTAAGAAAATATTTAATAGTTATATTTTTTATATTTAGTTGATAGGCTATATATAGTGTGAAGTTTCAGCCTGAAACCTATCTCACGTTGGATACAGCTTGGTAAACAAATTTCTCCCACTGTATTATCGCTCTTTTTGCTTGTTTTATTAACTCACCAATATCGTGATTTTTATTAACTCAAATCGAATCTTGTATCTATAAAATCATAGCAGATAAAATCTCGTAGCGGTGTCATAAATGCCTCCCTTAATCTGAAGTCAGTGATATTTATACTTAATTTTATATTCCCTTCAATCGCCCTGGATCACCACCTCCAATTTTCATAAATGGCCCTGGAAGCCTTTACCCTAATATTATTCTATTCATCTTAACATTGCTGCCTTTTGCATCAAACAGGGCATGGTGCTAGGGTTTCATTACAGGTTTCTGGCGCTGCTTCACATTCATGATTCCTGAGAGGAAAATTTATATTAGTTGTTGTTGCAATCATTGTAGGCTTGTTGGTGGATCTATAGCCAAGTTTATGAGGGTGATTTTCCTATTGCAGAAGAACATATATATACTTTTCTCTCAAAGTGAGGTGCCTATTGCAGAAGGGGGTAAAGTGATTATGGATCTGTATGACCCTGCCACTCCTCTGCCACAATGGTTCACTAAAGATGACCTCAATATTTATGTAAGTCTGTATTAGAAGTATGGGTTTCAATTTTCTCTACTCTACCAGTTCCATACTATTGTTTGCCAAATCAAGCCTACAAAACCCATGTTCAATTTTTTTGAGTTACCCACATGTTCAATTTAACACAGAGAGTTAATCTTGATGAATTTTCTTTTGATTTTGGATGTTAATTTATAGGATTCAGAGATTTTTTTTTCTTATATGACCAACGTTGTTATAAAAGCTCCCACCCTACTTATCATAGGCACCAACAATTATTTTCTCAAGTTTTTAGGAATAGAAGGACATATCAATAGTGACCAACACAATGCTGATGTGTCCAATTTAGACATCATATTTTTTACAAATGGAAGCCATTTTGTTCAAGAGAAATTTCCTAAGGAGCGTAATAAGCTCATCCTTGAATTCCTCAATAAACACCTCCAGAAGAGATGGAGACTTTTCTTTCAATAATGTAATTAACTTGTGCTCTTAAATGTTATAACAAAATTATAGTATACTAAATCTGTGGGTGAATGTTGCCTCATATTGTTAATCTGGTAGGCTTCACATGCTATTTGTAGCTGGCCTGTAATCATATATGAAACAATCATGGATAAAACCACATAACCTAATGCATGCATTCAATAGATAACAATATAATTGTTTTTGAATGAAATAAAAAACAACATAAATTAATCGGTAGAGCACATAAAAACCTGACTGAAACCATGGCAAGTGACTTGCCTCAAAATTGTGCACAAATTGTGGTCTATTGTAACGATACTGGTGAGAAAAATTGAACAGAGTTTGTAGGAAAAATGTTATGAAATCCAAGCAAAGTAGATTTTTTCAAAATGAGACGAACCAAGACCACTCTCCCTACGACTACTACTTCAATCTATTTATAACAAGGGAAAAGTAGATATAAAAATATCAAGATTCACCAATTAAAAACAAAATATATCAGTCATTGATAATTGTAAAGTGTTAGGAAATATTACCAGAAAGTATGACTCTGTATCATGGTTTGAGTGATAGTATCTTACGACTATTGCCATCTCATGAGAGGGTCCAAGGTCTTGAAGACTAACTTTTCTTTAAGGAAAAAACTTCAGCAATAGACTACCTAGCATAGAATGATTACAGGTATATGTATAAACCCAACTCCAATCTCAAACTCAGCCTAAGTTTTTGTGTGATATTTACCTTCTTGTGGGCATATACCCTCTTTACCTTCTCAGTATTATATATTTTGGTGAACTCATGAGTTACCATCGTCATCTTATAAAATAATAAAAGTGAGCGACAATGACAAATGTTTTAGATGAATTCTCAGATAAAACAATTTCATACCCATCCCCATATTGACTTATGTCTGATGTCATTAGATGTCAAAATATGGATATAGCACTTGCTCCTCCCATGCTCACTGAGGCATGGATGTGTTTATACATTGTATCAAATAAATTATTCCTCTATTACTCATAAAATCTTAGATCTTTTGAAAATTTCCCAAACATACCAAGAATCTCAGTCTCATGTTCTACATCTATGAAATTCCACTCTCATACTCTCTGCTTCAACTGAAAATTTGTTCATGGTGACTTCATTATTTATTTTTTAATTAAGAACTACATTATTTTTGAAGTTAATGTAATGCCAGTCTTTCTTCCATATGAATATGAGAATATGGTCAACAACACCAATTACAAAAAATGTGCAAGAGTTTGTACGAAAGATATTAGGAAATTGTGCCAAAGCATAAAAATTCCCCTACAGCTGCTACAATCTGCACATAGTAGATGAAATGTAGAAGACATGCAGTTCCAAACGTGGAAGACATGCATGGGTTTGAATTTTGTGATTTTTTTTACTTAGACTAAGTGTAGTTTGTCATGCTTGGTAAGGAGGACCAATTTAAATTACACACAAAACATGTCCTACAAACAAGGCTAACAAGGCTTCTTGTGTTCTATACTTACATAGAATAAAATATATGTGGAATTCGAAGTACTATACTATCAAAGCCTAATAACTTATCTCTTTAATTGCGTGCTTGGAATCTTTCTATTAGGGTTTATGTGGAAACTAAAGGTGCCCCCATTGTTGTGGAAGCTGTGTGGGAGCACAGGTAGGCCGAATAGTCACCTATCATAAAGAATCACAAAAAATCTTCAGTAGGTAGTTCTTCTACCCTATAATATCCAGTACATTTGTGATGTATTTTGTATCTAACAATTAATTTTGTTCTTTTAGGGGCTATATATGATACAATAAGTCACTTAATTGCAGTCTTGATCATAGAAAAATGCCCAGATCTCTTCAATATAATATTGGTAGAAGTGGATGTTCGCTTCAAAGTTAATCTTATTGAAAATAAAGATTTGAGGAAATCAAATATATGAAAAATTGGCACCCCTTGATGAAAATTAAATAAAAATTTGAAAGAAATTAAGGGTGTTACAGCAAGTTGAAGGGAGAAATCATGACTGCTGAAGGTGGGCAATTGAGTGCCCCTTGTGAATGCTCTGTACTCAGTAGGGACACTTCAAATTAATTCTCTGTTTTAACATTTTGCCTTTGTTGTATAACGACTTGCAATTATAATAAACATAGACCTTTATGATTTACTTTTATTCCCTAGTTGAACAACTTTCTGGTACTTTTTTATGAAGGAAAAGCATTCTATTTTTAAGCTCTGATGAAATTGATTTAAATTGACTTTTATTATGTAAGTATGAGAACAAAATTTATGTAATAAAACTGGTGGATGGATAGGAAATTGGTGCACAAATTTAGCTTGCATTGAATTTTGTCATCTCTTTCCAACACAATGTATATCCTTTTATAGTGGATAATGTGTATCAAATTGTAATAAAATATAGACCTACAATAATTTTTTCCCTTCAAAATCAACACAATCTTCAAATTATTTAAAATTCCAAAGACCTAGAAGAACAAACCTTCATCTATTCAACGATCTTTTCCCAACCCCGTTGACAACAAATCTTAGACCTGTTGATTCAACCTAATCACATAACATGGAATTAATAACTTACCCTAAACATTGGAATACACTTATCGTGTGTTTGAAAACCATACATGTTGGAATTAGTAACTATAAATTTTCCCTTGGCTCTCATAATATATCTATATTGAAAGAAAATAAGAATTTAAATGAGAACAGTTAAAATTAGGCTGAGATAAAGTGCAAGTATAATTAGTAGCTGATTTTCTCACATCTAAAGCTTAAGTTTCAAACCTGTAATAGAATAGACTTTACTTTCTTATGGAATTTGTTAATCTTTTATAGATCTGAGGCTTCAAACTTTTCCATATTGATATTTGTTAGTTTATGCATATGCTGCCAATTTCGATAATATGAATTCTTCTTTGTGTGAAAAAATCTCCTAGTTTATTAAGCCCTTTCAGACTCCCACGATTGCTATTTCCATGTCCACAATTGGAATGGAATGCCTACAATTGGTCTTTTATGATGCTCAAATAGAATGTGCCCATGAGTTGTATTCTTTTACAGTTACACTGTGATTTTTATACCAAAAAATGGAGACAACCAAGACTGTTTGTACCACAAATCTGGACAAAAGAAAAAGTATGCAAACATCAACTTTTACCTCAGTAACATTAAAACAAAGGTGAGCAAGAGCCAGGCACGCATATGTATGGAAGTTGAGTCTATGAGGAAATTATTGGGGACGTAGGCTACCTTGAAGAATCCAGAAACCCCTTGGACAGTTGGTTTGGTTGACCTACTCTTTTAGGATAAATTTATTTTTTTCCAAATTCTTGAGACTTAATTCTGAAGGGTAAATCTACAACACAACTTATTCGTGGACTTGCTCTAGTTGACCATTGTAGAGATAGTTGTACAGTATAATATGAATATATTATGTGGAATTTGAGGTATAAGAGTTGCAGGTATAAGAGTTGTAGATATAAGGATATTTCATTAGGATGGAGTTGTATATTATTTTATTTGTTTAAGAGGTGATATAAGATATTGTCAACTAGTTAACTTGTAATCTGAACAATATGAAATCTATCTAAATCTACTCTTATATTCAATGTATATCTTATATCTTGTTATAGTTTGATACTTGTTATCCACATAATTTATTTTTATATGTAGAACTTTGATCTCAAAGTTGAATATTTGGCAACTTTCTTTTTTGGATGTTTACATTTATTTTAGATGAACTGTCACATTTCAAATTGACAATATTTTTTCATCAACTGGATAGCTCCTGCACCTTAGGATATATGAGTTGTATATACAAAGTTACGTATGACTTTGACATTAATTCAAGAGAATAATAGGTGGAAAACACTATGTTCAAGCAAATTGACAAGCTTACCAAACCAGACATTTAAGGAAATGTATTTAAATATACTTTCATACTTGGATCTAAATATCTAGAAAATTCCTCAAATTAAGAATGATAAGAATTATAGCAAGTATATTTCTTCACCTACATTTCTTTCTTCTAACAACTACTTACATTTTTTACTATATTGTGTATTTTTTTTAAGAAAAGCAATGTGATTATGATGTATGTCTACTAATTTTTTCCTTCCATGTGTATGAACAAATAGATGTACAACTCAAACTCTTTGTGTCATCTCTTTTCATACAGACGCTATAAACAAATTTGTAATATAACACACTTTTATGCCTTCCAAACAATATGTAAATGAATATCTTTTACATGTGTTTTAAACTCCTATTACAAACTTATATAGACACTACAAACTAAAATTCTTGACATGTTTACTTACATATAATTATCTATCGGTGTACCCCTTGCACCCCTTCTGGTGCAAGTGCTAGTTAATAAAAAATAATAATTACATGGGAGAAGGTAGCCAAAAAGCTTCCAAGAAAAACTATAAAATATTACTTTACATTAGTCCAAAATATCTAAGAAAAGGACTGAAACATGAAAAACTCTGAAAAGAAAAATCTCATTACAATAGAGGAGAATCAAAATCTAAATTTTAAAATATATTGTATCTTTTTTGAGCATAAATTATCATTTTTATGGAGAAATTTAACATTTGAAATTTGATCTTATTCAGATGGTTGTTGATCTTCACATGTTCTTTGGGACCACTTATAGTTGAGAGTACAAAAGAATAGTTTGGAAAATAATATTAGAGTATTTAAAAGCTTAGCATTTCTACTTCCAAATAAGCATAATGGTTTGGAAAAATAGCCAAGCATTTACTTTTCCATATATTAAGTAAAATAATCTACCTTATAGAATCTATAACAATATTCTTCTAATATCTAAGCCTAAAATTGGTTCTTTCTAGCATAAAAAATGATTAAGAATAGGAGGGAGATAGCTAAAAATAACATTCCATTTTTTGTCCATGCTTTTTCCAAAAAAAGGTGTTTAAATTTTTTATTTTTTTGAAAGAATAGGCATTTATCTAGATAAACCACCATACATATTAACCTATCACTAACAGGTAGCTTGAAATGTAAAACCTTCCAAGTTGTAATTTGACCAATAGCCTCAGCCTTAGATCGCCAAACTTGAGTGCCCAACCTTTTCCAAGTCTTTTCTTGGAATCTAAATTTCCACTTTTGATTCAAGCAAGAGGTTCAAATAAACATTTTTTAAAGAAAATCAACAAAACTGATGTTTAGATATCCATCACCAATCCTTGAAGAAATTACATAACAATGGAGTGCAAAGCTTCATAACAAGGTCTATAGGAACCAAAGATATCACAAAAATTTCAAACCCATTAAACTTGCTATTTAATCCAAAGTTGTTCTTAAATTTTTTAGGTAGTCCAATCTAATGAATTAAAATCCCACAAGTCCTCAAAGTATCAAACCCCTTTATTGAATAAATAATAGGCCTGTATTTGAAAGGAAAACACAAGCTGAATTGACCTTGATATTGCACCATTCAATCCACCAAATAGATATAGACCCAAAGTTGAACCCATATTACAATGAATAATTTTTCTAGCTCAAGTATTTGTACACTTACTGTTAAACCTTCCATATGGACTATAAGGGAAACAAAGCTTTAATATGAAAAAAAAGGAGACAACAAAATTTTATCTAACCACCTAACAAAATTTTATTTCCTTTTGATCATGTCTGGATAATATGATGATGAACGAGGTTTTTCCAAGGCTCTTCTCCACTAATAATTCTAATTATCCATTTTTTTAATAAACAAGCTCCTTGAATTTTGGGATCCAACATGCCTAACCCACCTTTAGCTTTAGGTTGTATACAATGTAACTAGGAGGTGTACTTGAAACCAACATTACCACTCTTGTTAGACCATAAAAAGTGGTGAATAATTTTATTTAGGTCATCATAATATTTTGTTTAAGGCATTCAAAACGAGGACTAATACACATGTGATGCTAGAAATATGCGATTTACAACTTGAATCTTGCCAACAAAAGATAAAAAAGTTGTTTTCCCAAGTGCAAAGTTTATTTTTCATCTTATTAAGAAACCACTTCCACACATTAGAAAGGGAAACACCCAAGGCAAATGAGATGCCTAGGTAACACAAAATTTTCTTGTTTAACTTATTTCTACTCTTTAAGAATTTGATGAGGAAATTTGTATCATAAGAACTTCAATTTTCTGATGAGCCAACTTAGAACTAGAAACAATACAATAAATATTAAATAATTCCATCACATTAATGATCTCTTCAAAATTTTGAAGAAGAAACATGGCATTATTAGAAAAATGTGAATTAATCATAAGTGCATTATTGAAAATGGAAATACCCTTTATCTTGTTCATTTGATTCTACTTTTACATGTAAACAAGGGGATCAACAAGAACATAGAGAAAATAAGACAAAGGACAACCTTGCTTGGTTGAACATTGTAAGGGGAATGTGTTTGACAAATCTCTATTTATTATTATTTGAGCACTAACATAATTAAACAACATTTGAACATGCTAACATAACTTAGGACAAAACCCATACATTACAATATCTTGAGTATAAAGCTCCAATTTATCAATTATAAAATATTATATTTGTTAAATATTATTATTATATATATTTAGACTATATATACTATAATACAAATAGTATATTTAATAAATATAATTAAATAATTGTATATAAATTCTTATGATAAATTATTTTCAAATATATAATAGAGGTTTCAATATAATAATATCAAATTAGATGAATTTCAAACAATATAAACTTTCACATGTTCATATTTTCATATTTGACAAATTAATTAAAGAGATCTAAACATTGAAATTTAATCTCATAGAACAAATATAGCAACAACAAAGATTGAATAAACACGCTAAATTCATTACTAAAATTACACATAATTGTTAGATTTTTACAATTGTAAGAATGAATTACTCTTTTTGTAACAAATAATCCAAAGTAATTGAACATAGCTCCCCATGGACGCGTGTCATCTTTGGATTTGTTGGTAGGAAAATTGTATCTACAGTTGGTATGAGTTTTCCACAGTCCATGTAACTAATTAGAGTGAGCTTCTGGATTAAACCGTTTACGAGTTTCAATTGACGTTTCAGGCTCTCTCCTCTTCCTGATGATGGATCACTAAGTGTGATCCAAAATGTCGATTGAATCTCATACACAGTTTAATCCAGAAGCCCACTCTAATAAATTGTATCTAGTTAAACTATTAGCATTATGCAAATAGTACCAATTCAAATAGTTTCTAAAATGTGGGGATCACATGTCATTATATGGTTGACCATTCTTGATTTCTTTTTTATTTGTCTAGTTGCTTCCATTTTTTTTGGAATTTCTTAAAACTTCATTGATAGCCTCTAAATTAATTTGTTTTGTAGGATAAATATTTTTGCAAACAATACTAACTCATTCTTTTACTCTCTATTTCTCTTTTACGTCTTTGCTCCTCTCTATACCCCTCCCGCTCTTGCTCTCTCTTTCGCCCTCTCTCTTCCCCCTTTCTCTATTCCTTTATCTCCCTTTCTCTCTTCCTCCCTCTCTTCCTCTATCTCCTCTCTTTCTCCTCTATTGTGTTCTCTATCTTGTAATCTCCCTCTATATAACTCGATATCTGCCCCTCTCTCTATATATCTCTATATCTCTAGATCTCTTTGTCTACTTTTCTACCTCTCTATTTCTCTTTTATCTCTTTCTATGACTCTAACTCTCTCCCTATCGCTTTGTCTTTTTCTCTCTTTATCCCTCACTCTCGCTCAAGTTACAACACATTTGATCACAAAAATGTACTCCGAGACATTGATGCTCTCCGTCTTGCCAAAACCAATAAAAAAACTGCTTAAAGAAAGATCTTTAAAAGTGAACATAAATGCACGCTCCCCACTATGTAACACCAAAATAAACCTGTGAGTAAATGAAAAAGAAAAAACGCAACCAAAAAACATAAAACGAAAATCCATAAATAAAGTTACGATGTAAGTACATTATCTTGCATGCTTCTGCTAAACTTTGCACCGTCGATCCCTCAAACAAAGTCGCTTCCTCTCTCAAAAGGAAGACCGTCAACATAACTAACTCCACCCCTTGTACAGATATGAATTAACCTATTCTTACCTTTTTCCCTGTGACTTCTACACTTGGAATAAATCTTTTCCAACACTTGAACGCGGTCGAACACAATTGTCTACAATTAAAAGTACGAGTTGAAATGTATTGGGTATACAATTAAAAGTACAACTCTTTATAGCGTAATTAAATTTCAAATCCTGCCTTTATTACATTCGAGTTGAACTGAATTGGGTATACAATTAAAAGTACAACTCTTTATAGCATAATTAAATTTCAATCATACCTTTATTACATTCGAGTTGAAATATAATTAGTAATACATTTTTCTTGATTTAGTGGTACGACTGGTGAGATAGCTTGCGTGATTATCACCGTGATTTTGACCAAATAAATAATTGCAGGCTGCCCCCACAGGTGTAATTATGATTCACATTGCGCAACCGTCGAATCCGACTGCACATCAATCGTTCAGACCTTGCCCGTCTTTAATTCTGTACTGAGTGTGCAAAATACACTTGTATATTCATCCGTGAGAATATGACGGTGGTTTTAGCCTACATAGCTATATGAGCGCCGAGACCGGGAGCCTAACTATACAACTGTGATTGACCAGTGAGGGTTTTCTGGTCCTTTGGCCCTGCAGGATTTTCAATGTTTTGTTCTGGGTTATCTTAATAGCTTTTTGCAGCTAAAGATAGGTGGCAAACGGTTATGGAGGATGAACAAACAGGAGAGATTTCCATACCATGCAGAGCATGCAGTGAGAAATGTTCTAAAATCCATGACAAATACCACGAGGAAGAGCGCTTTGATGGGTCTGCCTCTTTCTTCACAGTTATGCTTGAAGACTTCGGAGACAAACTGGTAAGTTTTATATTTATACTCCTATATTTTATTTTCAATTTTTAGAAATTTCACATACACTATTTACAACTAGAGAAAATAAATTGTGTAATTTGTTTCATCCAGAGCATTCCTCCTGCATTTGTTTCACAGCTCATAAATGAGAAAGCCAAACATATGGTGTTGCAAGGCCCAAGTGGGCGGGAGTGGGTAGTGGAGTTAATGAGTACAAACAATAGACTGGAATTTGGACATGGTTGGAAAGGATTTGTCAATTATCACAGCCTGGAATTGGGAGATATTATTGTGTTCAACTACATATAAGTCTTACTTCCATGTTCATATGTATGGAAGATCTGGGTGTGAGAAAAATTTCAGTGCTCTTCATTTTGAAAATCCGAACATTGTTTTAAATAAGAGATGCCCGTCTAACAAAATGTGTAGTTTAAATCAACCAGTGGGCCAAAAAAAGCAAAATAACCATGAGTCTGAAGCGATAACTGAAAATCCAAGAAGAAAAGGGAAATCCTGTTTTCTTGGTAAGCAAAAAGTTTCGTCCCAAAATATAGAGCATTAAATTTGTAATTTACATAATTTCTTCGAACATATGGACTTCACATTTCAATTGTAATTTTCTAAGGACAACTGGTATAATAATAAAGTGAATTTTGTTGCAGGGAACTCATCCAAGAGCCCTGCACATTTTTTCTCCTCTGAGAAGCACATGGCAATGGATTCTGCCGCTCCTTTCAAATCAGATAAACCTTTTCGTTCACTGGTTATGAAATCATGGAATATAAATGAACCCTGCATGCTAGTAAGATCAAATTCTTTGCTTTCTTTGGTTATATATATTTTCGAATTCAAATTAGTAGTAGAGAGTCTAAAATAGGTATTTAACAGGCAAAAAATATGCAATGTACTCAATTGTTCTTTTTTTATTAGTTCATTTCTCTAATAGATCTCTAATGGTCTAATATGGACATCTGCATTTGTGCGAATTGTAAGTTTAAGAATAATGTACTAGATTAATGCAATTCAATGATTTGTTGGGTTAAGGAACTTGGCTTCTGTAATGGGTTGGAACTGCAGACATTTCCAAACTCATGGGAATATCCGATTCAACTTCCAAAACAAAAAAGTGAAGTTGTTCTTTTAGATGGAGAGAATAACGAATGGAAGGTACAATGCATAATCAATCAATATGCTCCGCCTACTTTTAGTGGAGGGTGGAGATATTTTGTACGTGATAATAATATACAGAAAGGAGACACTTGTATTTTTGAGCAGCTGAATAACGATCAAAACAAATTTATGTTCAGAGTTCATATATTTCCTCATACAAAGAAAACCCCTCTTCGAGGAGAGGAGGAAAAGCAGGCCAAATACGAGGAATAAAATTATACAAGAAAGGGTTTTTCTGGAGGTCTAAAAACTGATGGTTAATCGTATATTAAGTAAAATTTGTGTGGCTGTTTATTTACGGTGGTTTTATTAAATGTAAAAATATTTTTAACTTTAAAAAATATATGATAGATATATATTTTCTATTTTATTTGGTTTTTTAATTTTTTGAAGTTACAATCATGTACTTTAGGTAAAAATTTTGTGGCTTGTTTATTTATGGTGGTTTTATTAAATGTAAAAATATATTTAACTTTAAAAAAATATATCATAGATATATATTTTATATTTTCTATTGTTTTTTTACTTTTTTAAAGTTATAATTATTAATAATTTTTGTTATAAATATTAGATCAAATTAAATGTTTTTTAAAAGTAGATTTATGTTATTTAAGATCTTATAGTTTACTATGATTTTATATAAATTTATTTGTAAAAATTTGGTATCACAATTTTTAATATTCAATTTAAAAATAATTAGTGTGAGATGAATATTATATAAATTAATGGATCAAATATTATATGAGTTAGTTGTGTTTGAATATTAAATTTGAATGCAATGAAGATGTGACAAATAATGCGACTTTGATCTAAATTGATTAATTAGATTTGTGTGTTTATAAGAAAATTTGAAGTTTAGATTGTCATGATTTAAATTGACATAATAATACTTTCATTTTATTTTGAAAGTATTATTATAATTTTGTTAGAGTAATAAAAAGAGTTACAATGACAAATCTTTGGTGATATTAATAATTTTTTGAAGTTAAATTTTTTAATGTGAAGATCAACAAATTGATTTATGAAATGGTAAAAGACTTAAATTATTATTTTTAATGATTTTTGTGTATTAAATATTTTGAAGATTTTTTTTTTTCCTTCAAGCATAATTCAATTGGTGTATATAATAAAATATAAGTAGAAGAAGAAAATACTAACTTTTTAATATTTTTTATTGCTAGAGTAATGAAAAAGTTACATTAATAAATCTTTATCAATTATAATATTTTTATGTTAGATTCAATATTTTGATTTATTTTGGGAAGGAAATTTGTAGCCATCTATGATAGTTTTCACATAAGTTGAATAGATAAAGTTATCCAAATAAATATTCAAAATCCACATACAAAAAAGTAGAAAACATACTATCAAATATGACAAAATATACCTTGGAAAAATTGCCAAGAGGAAAAAACACAACCTCCAAAAGCATCTATCACTTGTATTATTCAGTAATGAAATCATTGAAATACATGTATAGAGTCTTCATGAACACATTTGAAGCATCAAACTCTTTAAATATATTTTAGGTGAACAAGCATGTAACCACACATACCATGTCATGATTAAAACCATTATATATGCAACTTACAAGAGATGCTCACACTTGGACCCCTTAGCCAAAATAGCCAACTTTAGACAATTACATGTTTTTATAGACATAAGCTTGCACAAAACAACCAAGTTGTATTACATAAACTATGTGACTAATACTACGAGCTTACGAAGCCATTCCCCCCCTTATTTAATTTTTAGTCCTAAGTTTTTTCAAAATTAAATATATCACCAATGTGCTAACCCACAAAATATTTTCTCAATGTTACATCAACACATAAAATGGCCATAGGAATGTCAAACCCATGTGATGCACACATCCCTAGAACCACATCCCTAGAACCAGTAGGTGCACCAAAAATAATATTAAATTACATTATAACATTATGTAAGGTGGACAACACATCTTTTCCTAACATTCTCCCACTTGTATATATTGCATAAGGGATAAAAAGTAAACTTAAATATGAAGATAATAACCTCTACAGTCAATATGTACTACCAAGAATCAAAGCACTCCATGTGCTTCATCAAGATAGTTGCAACAACAATCAAGGTAGCCTATATATGAATCATTTCATCCTCCATCATTCCAATGCACAAAAGATAAGACCCCATCCAAATAGATACCACATTATCTATCACATATTAGAACAAGTCTTACCTTAAATTGATATCCAAAACAAAAACACTAAATCTAATGGTAATAAATATGAATTAGGAGTTGTTAAGAAATAATCACCATAACTGAAATAGCAACCATAGTAAGTTGTTAATATATCCAAGTAACCATACCTCAAAACCAAGGTATGCACATAATAGCATGTAAACCTCATGCCATCAACATATTTAACCTATAACATGCAATCAAAATATCCATATAAAACCTATCCATGAAGAACATACACATCCAAGAACTCCCATTACATAGGTGATGTCAAATTTGAAAATGATTAAAGGATCCAATGATTAATCAATAACATCACATAGGTGTAACCAACATCATGTAGTACCAAGGAACATCCACAAAGATATGCAAAATTTGTAAACAAATATTTTACAACACATATCTCACCACTAGTCTCCATAGCTTTTGCAAGTTCTTGACACACAACAAAGGAAATTTTATAAAGAAACCTCTATGTTGTAACCAAAAAACAATGAAAAACACAAAACCACATACATAGTGATAACCATACCTCCACACAAACCTCAAGTCCAATGTCGTGAGTACAAACATCCTTGAAAAAGAAAAAGATTAAAAAAATAACTCTAAAATAAAAACATGTAGCATGTCCTTCTAGACACACCTCTAAATTCTCTAGTTATGATGAGTATGATATCCTTCACAAAAAAATCACAAAGAGAATATTATTATCCAAATCTAGTCATAACCAATATTTATGTGTCTCAAACCAAAGGAAGATCAACTCAAATAATTAATTCCCAAAACCATGAATAAGGCCAATACAACTCCCAAAATCCTCATCAATCAATGACTTCATAAATGAACTCATATACACAAGGAGATAAATATGCCAAAAATCATCAAATGAATCCTCCATAACTACTCTAACCATAGCTCAAGATACATAGCCATGAGAAGACAAAGCATAAAACATAATTTAAGTATGAAAATAAGAATGGGAAATTACCTTTTAGATGATAAACTGTTGAGTAGGCCAAGAGAAGGAAATGAGAATGCTCCTCTCTAGGATAACCAAATCATCATGACTCACTCTAAGAAAAATATCTTCTATAGGTCCATGTTGATCTCATGTCTAGCTAGATGTAGACTCCTCAATCTTCCTACTAAAATCTCATAAAAGAGTAATCATCTCAATACATGTTTCTAATCCTAAGAGATCTCATAGCCTCACCCAAAGTCTCCAAGTATCCATGAGAACTTATAGCTAATGAATCAATGCTAAGCTTCAAATACGACACAAAACTATCATGAATCTCCCAAGAAAATGACCAATGTGATCAATACCTCTAAATGCATATCTAAAAAATTTGGAACCCAATCTTGACATCAAGATCTAAAATCTCCTCAAAATAAGGTCATATGCTCCAATGGACATATCATGCTCTGAAGAGAACCTATAGCATGCCAACACTTTAATGGATGATCAAGAGTCTACCATGAGACAATAACAATAATCTTATAAGAAAGGATCACCTATCAAGCCGGTAAAGCGTAATCAACACCTCAACCAAAGAATCCAAGAGTCCTCCATGGTGCCAAAATATTAACATCTCCAAACCACATGAAGATAATTGTCTCCTAGATCAATGAAACCCATTATGTCAATGGACTCTCACTACATAGGAAAAATATCAAAGAGATCCTCCATGATACTAACAACCATTATAGAAGATAATATATCACCAAGTGATGTCCAAATCACCACCAAAATCTTCCATTGAATTGTGATATCAAGCTACACATTTCATTGTGATAACCATCTCCTAAATGAAGATCCTCCATGGCCCCAACATAATCAAAGAACTCAACACCAAGAACTCCTAAAGGGTAGAGTACAACCACGATCTCCAAACCAAGAAGATCTAATACCGCCAAAATGTTATTGTCAAAAGATCCCACTAAATAGTGTAGTCAAGCTATCCATGATATCATGATAACAATATCCTAACTAAATATCAATCAAAGACCCTAACATAGTCAAATAACTCAAATCTAACACCAATAGATCTCAAAAGGAAAACTAAAACTATGATCCCAAGAAGGTACACCACCAAAAACAATTAGAAATCAATATAACACCATAAAAAATACATTTACATAAACAATCATGTCATGTCAAAGTCCCAAAGGAATAAGAAACATACCTAACAACATGATCACCACCAAATATATCAACATAAAATTCCCACTATCTCACACATGTTTGTATCACATAGTCAACAAGAATAGGTCCTACATCATTATTGTGCCAATTAACACCATCTATCCACCTCATATTGACAATCAAACCAATGAAACATCTATAGGTATATAGACAACCCATATTTGAGTCATATATACAACCTATAAGTATATATAGCCTACAACATTGCACAACTCATAATGCAACATACAAATTCAATAATATACTAGTAACCATGTCAAATAAGGATAATTAGAGATATATATGTAAGTATCCAATGACTCAAACACTAAATGACCTTAGATTCAATTTTACATCAACTTACAAAAGAACCATAATCACAAGAACCCATAAACAAATCATATAGAAATAACAAGAAAAATCACATAAGAAAATCCAAACATAATCCATTGTGTATTTCTTTGAACAAGCATCTTGTTGACTATAAGAAGTTTAAAATCCAACTCCGTACACACAAGTTATGACCTCTCCATGTCTAAAATTAATATTTGAATTCTAGCAATAATTTATCTATCAAAATAAAAAATTGAAAAAGTACTAATACTAGATAGTGTATAGCTCAAAAATACCTTTCCAACCATTATATGAAATTGATAATTTCACACTCGAGGTGAAAGTTATTCCTTCTAGAAAGAAGTTCCCTAGTTTTTCTATATGGGTGGTTGGGTAGTGGCCTTTAGGTGGCCCATTGGTGGTGGTGGGGTGTTGACAACACTATAGTGGTGGAATAGTGGCATATTTTGAATAATTTTAATGTTCTTTAAATTTTTGATACCCTATAGGGGTGCTTGTAGTTCCAACTAGTTCCTTGAGGAACCAAGGGCTCAGAAGCTAGGGGCCTAAGTCTACTAGCTTCAACAATGAATATGGGGGCCAACTGTTGGTAGTAGTACACTATTGATACCATAAGTTATTCCATTGCCAAGAGATATGAGAGTAAAGGGGGTCTGCAGATGCCCCATAAATTGATTTTTTTAATTTTAATTTTTAAGTTGTAGGATCTAATTAATTTATTTATTTTAATATTTTTATCCTTAGACAAAACTATACAATCATACAACTATATGACAGGGGCGAGAGGGGATTTTATTCTTTTTCCATAGTGTCCAAAATAGGTTGAATTTTATGTTAATCTTCATCTCTTAGGCCTCATAGATTCAATGGTGAGGTATGCTTCTTCCCAAGGGGTCATATGAAACTTTTCCTACAAAATACTCATGGTAAACACAAAAAAAACCCTTTTTCTAACTCAAATTTATAAACTCAAATCTACAAAAGATAACCATAAATTTCCAACTCCAAAATTCTAAATCTGTAAAACCAACCTACACAAAACCCTCATACCTTGCAATGTCTTCATTTTTTCCTACAAAACTCTAGATTAAACTATGTACCAATTCAACTAATACAAGGTGAAATAGAGAAAAATAGGTTTAGGGGGGAATATGTGAGGGTTTGTTAATTTGAAATGTAGACCTATTTCTCACTATTTCATTAGGAAATGAGATCCCCACAACAAATTGACTTACAATCCCTAGGTCAAGTCAACTCAATGAGAGAATCTATTGATTTCCTTATGCTTGAGGATGGGGGTATTAGCCTAAACAACACTTTTGGAAGAAAATATAAAAATATCAAATCAACCTAATTATGCCAATTCAAACATGAAACATTAATTTAAAACATATAACAGATAGAGAAAACAAACTTTCTACAGATTAGAGAAGGTTTGAATGCTATGTACCTGTCACCAAAAGGTAGTTTCGGGAGGCAAAATAGGACTCATTCACCCATGGGTGAATGTGTCTTTTGTTAGGGTTTTTAGACAACTTTTGAGAGCCTTTGATACCAATCGATAGCTTTTTTTAATCTAGGTTCCAGTGTTGGAAAGTTGAAAATCAGATCTGTAGGTGAGTTTCCATGAGATGACAACTTTGATAACTTTTGCAACTTTGACAAATTTTCCAATATTGCACTTCAAGAGATCTTTAATCCTTCTTCAACCTAAAATTTGCAACACAAACAAAAGAAGGCAAAATTATCTATTTTGGTGAATGGGGATTTCCTTGGTCAAATCTCATTTAGGTAATTAAACCTTTAATTGAAATAATGAAAGCATGAAAGGAATGATGAATGAACAATACAATGTTGCAACTTAGCAAAACCTTGAATAAACCTTTGGAAGTTTACAATGTTGATTTTTATCTACATTAAATGGCTTCAATGGATGTGGATCTTGATACTTGAAATAATTCTTTGAATGCTTGACTTGATCTTTGAAACATACATCACAATGTTAGCTCCAAAAACTTGCATGATTGCAAAAGACTTTGACATGATGCTTGTGATCTTGAATGCTACAATAAATCCTTGATACTTCTACTCTTGAATGCTTTTGATCATAATCCTTTCTCTTGTGAAGTCTCCTAAACATTGTAGGTGAAACTTAGTAAAATAACCTTGTATATATAGCTATGTATCCTTAATTTCTTGAAAATTAAACATTACAAGTTGACATCAAAATATGAATTCGAGGACATTAAAATATAGCCAAAAATAATAATTTACATTTAGGTTCAAAGTCATAGGGAGGTCCCATTCGCCCATGGGCGAATTAGTCCTAGGTTCCTATTCCTGGAACACACATTGCTCAAGGTAAAGTGTTATGTATTAGCATTAATTATTGTTAGGTTTCCCCTCTAGAAAATGTAATTTATTAGGCTTGTAGATGTAAAATAGGACTTATTAAGGCCTAATTAAGTCCATTTTAAGTAAGAGGGCTGAAACAAAGTGTGAAAATGTAAAGGAGTACATATTTTTATAATACATTTAGCCCCCACTTTAGTGACGGGATGAACTTGTGTCAAACTCACACTAAAGTAGATAAATATGCATCAAGAGGTGTCCAAGTGTACAAATGTTAGTGAGATAGGATGGCAAAGATCAAGGAGGTTGCATAGGCCCCCAGGATCAAGATCCCATGGAAAACCAATATAAGCACAAAGGAAAACACACATGTTGTATGATATCCAGCAACAAGAAAAGATACATAAACACACAATGTGATGTAGAGGAAGGGAAAGATTCAACAACACTTGACTAAGACATGGCATTCCTTCAAGGACTTCATAGGTAGTAGCAGAAAGGGGCATCTTAGTACACCTTGTCACAAAATTGACTTGGTTTCAAGATAATTCATATGAAGGAGAACTCACTAATGCAAGATGGGACAACAACAAAAATATGGGACAACATTGTTTCAACATGCACTTTCAACCTATCTCAAGGAAAAGACTCAAACTCACCACTACTGGTTTGAAACAACATTCAACCAATTTGAGGCTTGAGCCCACTTTATTGGGCATAGTAGAAGGTTATAGAAAACTTTTTAAAGGACCCTATGACCATGAGAAACTACCGTGATGAATCACAATGCAACTATCATGAGATTTGCAACTTTGTAAAGTTAAACTAGGACAACAAAATATGCCCTCTTGGAATAATTAGGTCAATTTGTCACCCAAAAGCATAAAAAACTCAAAGAAACTATTAGAATAGGTCTGTAAGACCTTTACATATCTCCTTCATGCCTTTCCAAATCACAAGCCCAACCATCTTGGTTTTTCAAGACTTGTAACTATCCTTCTCTGTTGCTATGGTCTGATACATACTAATAATGGACCTATTGTTCATCTTCAGCAAGTGCAACCTTTAACTCCAACCAATGCAACTTATAAATATGATAAAATACATTAAAACAACCCTCTCCACTTATTTTGGTGATTTTTCACTAGTGGAGAGGATAGTTACATAATATTTTGTGCTCAATGTTAACCTAGGTAGGGTTTCTACCCACCTGGAGTAAAATTGCTATAACTTTTGATTCCCTTGATGAAAAATGATGAAACAAAAAGTGAAATTTACTAGACTCTTATGCAAACAAGATAAAATAAGTTACAAAAGCATTGGTGGTCCGTATAGACCATACTAAACAACATAAAACACTAAAAACAATGGAAAACCTAGAAAATCAACTTCCTTCTTTCACTAAATTGCAAAATCAATTCCTCAAAACCATGTTTTGAATAGGAGTATTTTTTTATATTAAAAATATTTCTAATCATTAGAGACCATTTTCTTGAATGCATGTAACAACTACTTGATTTTGTGACACTTTCTAAAAGTTGCATGACATCTTTTTGTGCACATTTGGCAATTTTTTGCAACTTTACACTTATGACCCTCTAAGTACTCCAAGGTGGATTACATGATAAAAAATGGTCATTCATGACCTTAGGGAATCCTTAAACACACCACACAACCTAAAACCAAAATTAAATAAAATATGCAAAATGAGGTCCTCATGAACCTACACCATACACCCAAGGGAAGGAAACTCAAGTCCCACTTGAGTGTAGGTCTGCAACTGTATAACCATGTTTGATGATATTAGACTCAGACATCCAAGTAGCATACTCCATAGGAAGACCCCTCCATTTGACTAGGTATTGCAAGTAGGTGGCATTTCTCGTCTTCTTGAGCTCCTTTGTATCCATTATGCACTCCAACTCTAAAGGCTAGATGGGAGGGAGTTTATGGATCCATTCTTCATCTCCAAATGCTTGAGAACCTACTTCCTTACCTGCAATAGCGTCCCATTTGAAAGGGTATAGGTCAGATACATTAAAAATAGATGAAATCCCAATACCACTCGGTAGTTCAATCTCATAAGCATTGGGACCAAACTTGTGAACAACTCTACAAGGACCAATTTTATTCATTAGTATCTTGGAATACTATCCCTTAGGAAATCTCTTCTTCCTTAGATGAGCTAGAAATAAATCTCTAACCTTGATTTAGTGAGTTCTCTCCTCTTTATATTAGCTTATTGTTTGTATTTGTCCACACTTCTTTGCAAATGATCCTTGACCTGTTGGTGAATCTCCTTCATAGACACAAAAAATTGTTCATCCTAAACACTCATCCTCTCCATTCCATTGATATCCCTTAACTCAAAGACTCCTCTAGGCTGCAAACCATTAACAACTTCAAAAGGACTCTTACCCACACTCCTATTCACTAAATCATTATAGGAAAATTCTTCCCGAGGAAAGATCAGATCCCATTGAGTAGAGTGATCTTTTGTAAGGCATCTTAAGAGGTTACCAAGGATCCTATTTACCACTTTAGTCTTCCCATTAGTTTGAGGGTGATAGGCCGAGTTGAAACTAAGATCAGTACCAAGTTTCTTCCATAAAGTTCTCCAAAAATTCCCAAAAAACATACTATCCCTATTTGAAACAATACATAAAGGTAAACCATTAATTCTTACCACTTCCTTGAATAAAAAACCAGCAATATATGATGCATCATTAGTGCTCTTGCACGAAATAAAATGTGCCATCTTGGAGAACCTGTCCACTACAACATAAATAGAATCAAAACCTCTAGGTGTTTTTGGTAAACCCATTACAAAATCCATGCTTATAGACTCCCAAGGCCTATTTGGAATAGGGAGATGCTGATCCAAATAGGGAGACACTGATATAAGCCTACATTTTTACTACTGCCCTTGGCCTTTTGACAAATAACACATTTCTCAACAAACCTTCTTACATCACTTTACATTTTAGGCCAAAAATAGTGCCTTCTTAGCTACTCCAAGGTCTTATCAAGACCAAAATGACCCGCAAGAATACCACTATGCTTTTCTTTTATCAAATTATCCCTCATAGAACATTTAGGCACACAAAGTTGAGCCCCTTTAAATAACAAACCCTCTTGAATCAGAAAATTAGAACTTGTGTTATGTAGAACACCATTAGATTGGTTGCAAGATGCATAAATCTCCTTAAAATAAACATCATCTACATACATACCTTTGAGTGCTCCAACACCTACACTTTGCAATTGGATTTCTTGCTCCATGAGTGTCCTCCTACTCAATGCATCAACTACTTTGTTTGACTTCCCCTTCTTATGTTTGATGGTGAAGGTGTAACCTTGCAAATATTCTACCGATTTGACATGCCTATAATTGAGTTTTCCTTGAATGTTCAAAAATTGGAGAGCATGATTATTAGTAAAGACTATGAACTCCTTTGGAAGTAGGTAGTTTCTCCACTTTTTCAAGGACTGGACTAAGGCATACATTTCTAGGTCATAGGAAGAGTATTTCTTCTTAGATTCATTGATTTTTTCACTAAAAAAAGCTATGAGCCTCCCCTCTTGACTTAATACTGCTCCTATGGCATAACCACTTGCTTCACATTCAATAGTAAACACCTTATTAAAATCGGGTAAAGCTAGTAAGGGCTGCTCTGCTACACTCTTTTTCAAGTATTCAAAATTCTTTTCAACTTCACTAGTCCAAACAAACTTCTTTCTCTTTTCTCCCTTTATAGTATCAAGCATTGGAGCACAAATATGACTGAAACCTTTGATAAATTTTCCATAAAAAAGTGTCCAAACCATGGAAAATCCTTACCTCAACAACTGATTTGGGTGTAGGCTAACTTAGGATAGCTTCAACCTTGTTGGGATCCATCTTCATGGTGCCATTTGTAACCACAAAACAAAGATACACCAACTCTATTTTCATAAATTCACATTTCTTCAAATTGATCATTATTCTCTCTTCATGTAACCTTCTCAAAACTAAATTTAAATGGTGCAAATACTCTTCCTTAGTTTTACTAAAAACAAGAATTTCATCAAGGTAAACCACAACAAACTCACAAATGAAAGGTTTGAGGACTTAATTCATCAACCTCATGAAGGTGTTGGGTGCATTTGAGAGACCAAAAGGCATTACAAGCCACTCATAAATACGTTCATTTTTCTTAAATATTGTATTCAATTCATCCCCTGTTCTCATCCTGATTTGGTGATACCCACTCTTGAGGTCTATTTTGGAAAAGTAACATGCTCCACCTAGGCAATCCATCAAATCTTCCATGCATGGAATAGGGAACCTATATTTGATTATAATATTATTGATGGACCTGGAATCAGTGCACATCCTCCATTCATCTCCCTTATTTTGTGTTAAAATAGTAGGAACAAAACAAGGAATAAGGCTTTCTGTGATTAGCCCCTTGTCAAGCAACTCTTGAACTTGTCTCTTAATCTCTTCATTTTGTTGTGGTGTCATCTTATATGCTTCCTTATTAGGTAAGCTAGGCCCTAGTATTAAATCAATGTGGTGGCTAATATCCCTCATAGGATGCAAAGTGCTTGGAAGTTCATCCACTATTATATCATCATACCTCTTCAACAAGTTTTTAATTTCCAAAGGTAACTCTTCTTTCTTTGCTGCTATCCAAACAAACCTAGGCTTGAATATGATGGAAAAAGCCATTTTCTCTTCTTCTACAGTCTTTATGAATTCCTTTGCTCCTACCAACATCACATGTTTGACTCTATTTGTGGTGTTTTTTCTTCATCTTTCAATGGTGTTAGAGTATATGAGACTCCATCTTTCTCTATCACATATGTATTCTTTCTTCCATCATGCTTGGCCTTTCTATCATACTGCCATGGCCTTCCAAAAAGCAAGTGACAAAAATCGATAGGGATGATGTCACACAAAACCTTGTCCTTATAACCCCCTATATGGAATTCTACCCAATTTTGTTAATTCACCAATACTTGTTGCCCTTTGTTCAACCAAGAAACCTTGTATGGAGTGGCATGAGGCAACCTTTGTAGCTTTAACTTCTCTACCATTTCAACAGAAACCAAATTATTAGTACTTCTAGAATCAAAAACTCTACAACATTTACCTTGGCTCTTGCATGTAGTCTTGAAAAGTGACTTTCTTTGTGGTGGTTCTTTCTCTATGGGCACCTTAATCGAAGTTCTTCTCATAAATAGGGACTCTCCCACTTTTGGTTCTGCATTTTGTGATGGTGAATTGACACTTTCAACATCATCTCCACCTTGTGCAATCTGATTTCTTCTCTCACTTTTATAAGAAGTAGATGGCTACTCAGTGCATTGCCATGCTTGGTGGCCTGCAAATTTGTTGCATTTGTAACACTTCCTAGTGAATGCACTTGAACCTCCTCTATTACGAAATTTGCCTCTAGAACTTGGTCTTCTTCCTTAAAGTCACCCCTTGAATATGATGTTTGCTCTTGTGAGTTACTTGTCTCTCCTTGAGACCTTTGGGACTATCCTCTACTAGCAAAATTCCATCTTCCTCTAAAATTTGTCCTTCCCCTACCTCTACTTTTTTTTCTTTCTTATCTCCTTTTCAACTTGTCTTCAACCCTTATGGCCAACTAATAGCACTCTTCTACTATACTTGGACTTGTGAGACTGAGTTCATCTTGTAGGACATACTTTAGCCCATTCAAGTACCTTGCTACTTTGTCAGCATCTTCTTCCATGTGGCCTGATCTTAGGATTAGTTTGTAAAACTCTTCTGTGTAGGACTTCACATCCATGTCCTTTTGCTTCTAATTTTGCAACCTCCTTTTTAACTAGATAGCATAATCAATGGGTAGAAATTTTCCCTTTGGTTTTGCAACCATTCTATCCCAAGATATGATCTTTAATTTACCTTTATTTTTCCTCTCTTCTTGCACATAGTCCCAGCAAAGAATTGCATGCCATTTTATCTTTTTTCTGGCTAATTTAACTTGTTGCCCCTCAGGTATTTGTTCAAGCTCAAAATACTTGTCTAGTTCTCCTATCCAATCTAGGAGTTCTTCTCGATTAGACTTGCTGAATATAATGGAAGCTCTATTTTAATCTTGGAACCATCTTTCTTAACTGCTTTTAGTAATATTTCCAACCTCTTTTCTTCAACATCTACGTCCCCCGCTTCTTCTTCTTCTTCTTCACCCACCTTCTTTTCTTCTTCTTGGTCACTCAAATCTCTTGTGACCACTCCCCTTTTCTAGTTGGTCTCAATTGAAGTGAGTCTTGCATCAAGGCTTTCCTTTATGGCTCTCAATTTTGGGGCAAGAGGGTCTCTCACCTCTCTAATTATTCTTTCCATATTCAACTTAGGGGCCATCTTGTCTTGACTTCTAATCAACTTACTTACACTCCCTTACTAACCTTCCTTTCTCTGATACCAATTTGATGCAAAGGAAGGGAAAGATTCAACAACACTTGACTAAGATAGGGCATTCCTTCAAGGAATTCATATGTAGTAGCAAAAAGGGGCATCTTAGTACACCTTGTCACACTATTGACTTGGTTTCAAGAGCATTCATACAAAGGAGAACTCACTAATGCAAGATGGGACAACAACAAAAATATGGGACAACATTGTTTCAACATGCACTTTCAACCTATCTCAAGGAAAAAACTCAAACTCACAACTACTGGTTTGAAACAACATTCAACCAATTTGAGGCTTAATCCCACTTGCTTGGGAAAAGTAAAAGGTTATAGAAAAATCTTTAAAGGGCCCTATGACCATGAGCAACTACTGTGTGATGAATCATAATGCAACTATCATGAGATTTGCAACTTTGCAAAGTTAAACTAGGATAGCAAGATCTACCCTCTTAGAATAGTCAAGTTAATTTGTCATCCAAAAGCATAACAAACTCAAAGAAACTTTTGGAATAGGTCTATCATACCTTCATAGATCTCCTTCATGCCTTTCCCAATGACAAGCCCAACCATCTTGGTATTTGAAGACTTGTAACTATCCTTCTCTATTGCTATGGTCTTGTACATACTAATGTTAGATCTACTGCTCATATTCAGAATGTGCAACCTTTAAATCCATCCCTTGCAACTTAGAAAATGATAGAATACATTAAAAAAATCCTCTCCACTCATTTTAATGTTTTTTCACTAGTGGAGAGGAGAGACATAATATTTTGTGCTTAGTGTTAACCTAGGTAGAATTTCTATCCGCATGGAGTAAAATTGCTATAAATTTTTATTCCCTTAATGAAAAATGATGAAACAAAAAGAGAAATTTACTAGACTCACATGCACACAAGATCCAATAAGTTACATAAGCATTAGTGTTTTGTATAGTCTGTACTAAACAATAGAAATCACCGAAAACAATAGAAAACCCAAAAAACCAACTTCCTTCTTTCACTAAATTGCATTTGAAATTAGTTCCTCAACACCATGTTTTGACTATGAGGAATCCTTTTTTTACATTGAAACTATTTCTAATCATTAGAGACCTTTTTATTGAATGTATGTAACAATTACTTCATTTTGTGACACTTTCTAAAAGTTGTGCGGCATCTTTTTGTGCACATTTGGAAACTTTTTGCAACTTTACACCAACAACCCTCCAATCAATCCAAGGTGGATTACATGATCAAAATGGTCATTCATGACCTTAGGGAATCCTTAAACATACCACACAAGCTAAAACCAAAATTACATAAAATATGCAAAATGAGGTTCTGGTGACCCTGCACCACAATGCCAAAGACTAAAAGAAAGATAAATAAAAATAAAAAGGTGTGGATCAAGCCTCGATTGTTTGTCCAACTCAATGTTGATCAAGCCTTAGTTTTTTTTACAAAAAAAAATTAACAAGTGAAACCCATTATCCACTATACAAACAACAATACATGCTCACATGAGCTTATGAAATGCACTGCGCATTAGGTGAGCCCCCAACAGTGACCAATAATAAAATCTTATTAGTCTCCCATAACCATACCAAAGTTATACCTCTGATAACTCTAATAAGGGGCCATACAATATGAACTTTGAGCTTCATAAGGCTTATCAAGCTGCATTATTCTAAGCACTCATGAACAAACATGGCCCCATTAGCAAGCAAGATGTGTTAAGCTTGGTGGCCATGAAAAAGGGGTGTAACTTTGAGCTTCACAAGGTTAGCAAGTTATGTTGTGCTAACTTATGAACAAAATGAAAATAGGATAATCAAAGGCATTTCACTTAGTTCATGTAAGGTCTCCTCTTATGAAACATCGTGCTTAATGTCTCCAAGAGAGGATAAGTCAAGAATAAAAGATTCACAACTTAGGGAATGCAATGCGTAGCATCACCACTAAGAGGAATGTCATATGCTCAAAAAGGTCACAATCTTGGAGGACATCAAACCCAATAACACCACCAAGAAGAAGACACATCGCATGAAGAAGACCACACTATGAAATGTAAGTTATAGTCAAAATTTTCAAAATGATAATGCCAATGTATGCCCCCACTTCATAAATTTCTAAACACCATGCTATGAGAAATTACTTTAAAGTAGAAAATGATAAATGATAAACAAGACATGAGAGCTTATATTTCGAAAGCCCTATGTCAAGCATATGTTTCCAAATGAAGCTAAGTCATGAAAAGGGGTTGCCCCCAAAATGAAATCCCAAAATAATACATAAGGGATCCATGGATTCAGACTCAACGTATGTCTTTACTACAATAATATTATAGAGCTCAAAACTTTCACCATTCCCCAAATATTCGTAGAATTGGAAGAATGACACATAGAAAGCAAAAACAAAGAAAATATTTTGGGTCAACATGGAAGAGACCTAAATGTCTTGACACCTTGCATCATCCCCAAAAGGAAAACATAAGACAAAAGAGAAAATAAAGGATTATGACATATAGAAGAATGTAGGTACAAATAGAGGAATGAACATAGAGACATATCAAACAAAACAATATGGGGGATTACATTGCATGCATGCAATCACACAAAAGAACATGAAAAGAAAACAAATAAAAGACTAGTAATGCACATGCGAGTCAAACTATAGCAGGTCGTCTGCATCCCAATCTTGTTCATCATATGTAGAAGGTAGATAACTAGCCAAAGGGACAACAAGAAGTGTTACACTAGGAACATCACTAGGTTCAACATGTGGAGAGTCACTCTTTTTAGGAGGATCATTAGAGTTGATATCATCTAAGCTCATGGAAGATGAAAATAATAAATTCAGCTCATTATGCATCTCCTCATCATCATCATCATCCAAGTTAATCAGAACAGGAGGTCTAATGATAATATCCATGGAAGGTACTTTTTCTTGTTGTGGTTTAGATTTAGGATTTTCTTGTTGTAAAAAAGGTGGAGAATCATCATGTATTTTTTAATTTGTTTGATCTTTAGTTGTTGATTTATCTTCTATTTGTAATAGATGATCAATAGCACAATGTCTACGCCACACTCTCTAGTATTTCAGTTTCTTTTTGTTCTATTTTCAATTTGCAATATTGTAGAAGTAGGTTTATTGACCATAGGTTTCTTTTCTTCCCATAAGGGAAGAATGAAAGGAACTATGGGAGGCTACTCAACCCCTTTCTCTTTAAGTTTATAAACTTGTTTGATTTTAGGAGGCACAACGAGACTTATATGGTTATCTTGTGGTCTCTTATAGGAAATAGGTGAAGGATTTGTTATGGTTTTGTCTTTGTTACTTGGAAGAGATTTTGGTTCAATCATGGTTTTATCAAGGATGGGAGGCTCAATCATGGGTTGAGGCATATTACTAAGGGATACTTCTGTTAAGTTCTTTTCTTTAAAATTTTGATAATATTTGAAAAAAGAAGTCCTCATGAGGCTTAATAGGTTCCATAGGTTTGAGCCAAAAGAAGTCCAATGAGAAATTCTCTTTTCCAAATGGAAAATTTAAGCATTTATGCACTATCGATGAGATAGATTTCATGGAGTGAAGCCATGGATAGCCTAACTTCACATGAAACTAGTTCAATGTTGAGATGATGGAGAATGAGACATTTAATTGTTTCAGTCCAACTTTTAGAAGAAGAGTTATTGAACCTATCATAGGGAAAGCAACACCATTATGTGTTTTGATCCATGCTTTTGATTCTTCATAAGTATCTTGATAAAATTTATGCTCAAACAAGGATTCTTTAGTTATCACATTCTCTACATAGACAAGATTAATTAATATCCCATTAGTAGGTATGTCATTGATTCTTCTAGCTATGTAAAGAGGACCATCCGGTGCATGTTTAAGTATGTCATTTTGTGAGAAAGAAATATCAAGGGACATATTGGGTAGGCCCTTACGAGGTTGAACTTCAGTGATTCCAATCATACTATCTATAAGATTACCATTCAGGTTGGCATTATTTTTGTCAACATTCATCACATCATTCTTGTTTTCACTATCTTTGACAAAGGAGATGTTATGATTTGGCATAGGATTGGTGAATATTTGCAAATTTGGGTTAGGAGGGGTTACAAAATTATTACCTTGATAATTAACACCACACCAATTTGAATGTGATTAGAATCAATGAGGTCTTGCACAATATGTTTAAGACACTTATAATGTTCTATATCATGTCCATTTTGTTGATGATGAAACATAGAAAAATGGGTTAGGGGTTTAAACACATAAGGTTTTATACTAAATTTGGAATATTTCACCAAAATTACTATAAATAGAAAGGGAAAAATGACTGTAATGAACCCACCTATTCTTCTATTTCATTCAAGAAATGAGATCCTTCAAGTTAAAATCCACTTTCAACCCTTAGGTGAGTGAATTCTTTGAGAAATCTTGTAATTTCCATTTTTTGCAAGGACAAGGGTCTAGGTCAAACAACACTTTGGGGAGAAAGATTAAAAATAACAAGTCAACTCCAAAATGCAATATGGAACTTAGATTTGGAAGATTAAACTCAATAGTGATGGAACCTCGGCAAAATATTTAAAGGGAGGTCTATCAAGAGTCCAGGAGGACCTGAATATCCTAGTCCTATAGTGTTCTCTTCTATTGGTTTTTGTTCAAGGATTTGATGAATGCCATGTTCATGTGTTGTGTTACAACCTTGTTTACTCATATAGTAAAACCTTTACCGTATGTTTCTTCAAGGTTTATGGGAGTGTTTGTGACTTTGTGATCGTAAAATGGTTGTGAGTGTGTTTGTTTAGAGGAGCTAGGTCCACTTGAGGGAGGAACCTTAGGTCCTTCATTGATTTCAAGATGTAAGTATGCAAAGTGATCAAGAGGTGCTATAGTAGGAAGGTCTTGGGACTTCATGGATGGATAGAAGGCAGCAGTGGCTTCTAGGTTATCAAGGCATTCATTGTAAAATTTTTCCATGCTATCATCATCTTCTCCAATGATGTCTACATCACGAGGAGGACAATAATGAGGAGTTGAAGGAGCATGAGGCAACTCAATGTCATTAGGGTCACAACCAAAGGCACAATTGGACATGTCTACCAAGGATTTTAATGAATTCCAAAACTTATTAAAAGAAAATGCCATGATGCAAGTAAACTAGGATGTAATAAATGACCGAAAATAGAGATTCTTGAAATTAAAATAGAAAGAAACTACATAAAACTATAATGCAAAAAAATGCAAAAAAATGCAAAAAAAAGTCTGAAAATGCAATATGAACAGTGCAGGTGGATTGATTTGCCCAAGGTGGTGAATGAGTCCCAGTATGAGATTTTTTTTGTGTTTTTTAGAAAATTCCGTATGGTTTTAATATTTTTCAGATTGCAATTAAGGGTGCAAATGGAAATTTTTAGTTTTTTCAATTAGATGTAATGCAAAAAGAAATCTAAATGAATGCTTCACTAATGCAATTTTAGAAACCCTAGAATGCAAGAACAAAACAATACCCTAATTGAATGTTGATGTAAGTGTAATCTAGGATGTAATATGAAAATGGAAGCATAAATGAAAGTTTTTCAAAATGCGGGTTCACCAGAATGAATCGTAGATATTTTCCACCACAAGAATCTCTAAGTCTTCTAGGGTTTTTCACCTAAAAGCAGAGAGGTAGGCCAAAAATGCTAAAGGGTTCATTCAAATTATGTTATGTATGATGTTGTTTAGGATAAATGAAATTAAGTGATTTAAATGACTGATTATGTATACAAAATCTAAGAATTATATTATGCTAGAAAACACAATGTGATATGCAAACAATGAAATAGGAATGAATAAATGCAAAACATAAAGAAATGGGTTGAATTAGTGTGCACCTGGAAGTCTAATGAAGATTTTGGAATATTTGGAATGTTATCTGGAATCACAAAAAATCAACAGTGAGACTCATTCGCCCAAGGTGGCAAATTAGTTCTGCTTCTTGTGAAAAATTGTCAGGAACCAGTTTCTGAGTGTCAGGATCCAGAATTTGACAAAACTTACATTTCTAGCCTTAAGGTGGGACTCATTGGCCATTGATGGTGAATCAGTCCTCTCCCAAAATTTTAAGAAACTAGGAGACAACTCTGCAACACCAGATCTGAAAATGTCTACTTGTCAGGTTGTTGAGGTCAATTCTACAGGAAAAAAGAATAAAATACCTTCTCCAAGCTTGAAATTAGGTTGAGTTGACTTGTAGCACCTAGTTGACTTGTTGACCACTCTTCAACACCTAAATGCTTGTTAAAGGGTAAACCCACAAAATTGGCTTACAATTTGAGTGAGGAAGGAAAACTGGCAAAAAATGACCCCATACCAAAAATTTTGGTTTTAGGGGTTTGGTGAACCAAAAAAGGGTTCGAATGAACCCTAGTTCATGCAAACCAGTTAAATGCAAGGTGGACCCCATCCCACCAAAAAAAAATGAATACCCCTTTTTGAAAGGGAGTTTTTTGTCTGGTTCTAGTGAACCCCCCTTTTCCCACCTCCTTGCTCTCTCACAAAAAAAAAAGAATTTTACCCTTCGAAGCTTAGGTTGAGGATGAAAATGGAGAGACTTCAGAACCCAACTAGAATCAGGTAGTCCTCGAAATGAGCTATCCAATGAATATAATTTTAATAAGTTTTGGTTTTATTATGTATTTTTTTTTAGTTTTATTAAACATAGTTTTTCGCTGAAGTGAAGGTCTTTGTTCAAGCACATGTGGAAAATGATTATCAATTTTTTGAAAATATGAGTGCACCAAATATTGAAGTCCTTGATCTAATAAAAAAATGAATTTTGATATATACAAAAAAAGTTACATGTTATCACGGTTATGCTAATACGAATTGGTGGTTTGACTTACAAAAAATATTCAATAAAAACTATCTAAACAAGTGGAAGCACTAGATATTGAAGTTACAAATCTAAATTTGAAAGAATTAGAATTTTATCCTTCATGGAAAAAATGTTATGTGTTATACGATGTGTGTCACTTTTTAAAAATGTTGTTTTCCTGAAAAAACCTAGTTTTCGTGGAGATGGAAAAAAGTGCAAATGATTCCAAAAATTTTGAAAAAAATATTTTTAGAATCTACAAAAAAATGTGACGAGACTCTAGTTTGCATCATCTTCAAATTCCTCACGGTTCACCACTATATGTTTTGAATGTGAAGATTTAGTTAAAAAAATTATCTAAGTGTCCAGCTTGGCCAAAAATTGTAAACCATTGTTGTGGGATCACCCTAATCTACATATGCTAAAGGGGAAAAATTGTTAAGGGTTAGAAAATAGGGTTTTCCTTGGTCAAACCCCACTTTGGTAATCAAACCCTTAATGAAATAATAGAATGAAAGAGAATGATAAACAAATAACATGCAAATTATGCTATTAACTTACCAAACCCTTGTTGATGAAAATCTGAAGTTGTATCAATGGATGCTCCAAAATGCTTGATTGATGGTTGATTTAAATTTGTAAGGTGCTTGAATTCTTGAATAGATGAAAAGATTGTGTGAATGTTGGAGGATGAATGCTTGAATAAATGGGGGTTGAAATGGATGTAAGAACACATATTTATACACTCTTGTTCCTTAGTAACCCATTAATACCTCATCATAGGTCGACATCAAGTGATTTTGAATAAAAACCTAAAAGGAAATTTAAAATATTTTGAATTTGGAGCCAAGGGGGACTCATTCACCACCTACGGTGAATAGGTCCCACCTAGGACCTGAAAATGGGTGTTGAGAATTAAGTCATATTTTATGCTATTTGTCAGGTTTACATTAAAAATGCACTTAATTAAAGATTATAGGGGCATAAAGGGGTCAAATAAAGCATCAAAAAGGTGTAAATAGTGAAGTTATGCCTAGAAAAGTGTTAAATCTTATTACAAGACTTTACAATAGTTCAATATAGGACTTGATTAGTGATGAAAAGGTGATTTTTAGGTAAATTGTAATGAATAGAGTCTAGAAGAGTGTAGAATTTTTTTACAATACTTCATGACACCTTCACAAGACACTATTATTTAAATTTTAATACCTAAATATGCATGTTCAAGTCGTATTACATCATTAAATCAGAGCAAAATAGACCAAACATCATGAAACAAGACCTAAAAGGCCATGAATATGACAAGGGGCCATTCTATGGAACACCATCATGCGGTGAAGACTATCTATTGCAGGTATAATGGTGTTTGAAATGTTTTATGTACTCATGCTATCTTGTAAATGGGCTAGGTATTCATGCATTTTCATTATGTTTTCTTGAGGGATATGATCAACCATTGTTTTAACACTTGGAAAAGAACTTGTAGGTAAGGTAGTGAACCGTAGATTTTTGGCACAACAAGACTCTACCTCTTCTAGGGTTTTTCACCTAAAAGGAGAGAGTTAGGCCAAAAATGCTACCTAGGTTCATTCAAATTATGCAATGTAGGATGTTGTTTAGGCTAAATGAAATGAACTAAGTGTAATTAAGTGATCTAAATGACTGATTATAAATGAAAAATCTAAGATTTATGCTATGCTAGAAAACATAATGTGATATGCAAATAATGAACTATGAATGAATAAGTGCATAACAGAAAGGAATGAGTTGAATCAGTGTGCAACTGGAAGTCTTATGAATATTTTGGAATGCTCTGAATGTTGCTTGGAATCACAAAATTTTTCCAATGGGACTCATTCGCTTAGGGTGGTGAATTAGTCCTACTTCTGATGAAAATTGTCGGGAACCAGTTTCTAAGTGTCAGGATCATAAATCTAACAAAACCTAGATTTTCAGCCTTCAGGTGGGACTCATTCACCACTGGTCACAAATCAATCCTCTCCCAAAATTTTGAGAAATCAAGAGACAACTCTGCAACACCGGATATGAGGATGTCTACTTGTCAGGTTGTCGAAGTCAATTTTCTAGGAAACAGACAAAATACCTTCTCTAAGCTTGAAATATGGATGATTTGACTTGAAGCACCTAGTTGACTTGTTGACCACTCTTCAACACCTAAATTCTTGTTAAATCTGCATACAAAATTCTACAAACACACTTCAAGAGGGGAAAAATGGTTGAGGGTTAGCAAATAGGGGTTTTCTTTGGTCAAACCCCACTTTGGTAATCAAACCCTTAATGAAATAATGAAATGAAAGAGAATGATAAACAAATAACATGCAAACGCTATCAACTTACCAAACCCTTGTTGATGAAAATCTAAAGTGATGTCAATGGATGCTCCAAAATGCTTGATTTATGCTTGAATTGGTGATGTAAAGTGCTTGAATGCTTGTGTGAATGAAAAGATTGCTTGAATGTGATGTGAGATTGTAGGAGATGTAAAATGAGGATAAAATCACTTATTTATACAATCTTGTGCCTTATTAACCCGTTGATACCTCATCATAGGTCGACATCAAGTGATTTTGAATAAAAACTTGGAAGGAAATTTGAAATATTTTGAATTTGGAGCCAAGGGGGCTCATTCGCCACCCATGGCAAATGGGTCCCACCTAGGACCTGAAAATGGGTGTTAGGAATTAAGTCACATTTAATGTTATTTGTCAGGTTTACATTCAAAAATAAACTTAATTAAAGCTTATAATGGAATAAAGGGGTCAAATAAAGCATAAGAAAGGTGTAAATAGTGAGATTATGCCTAGAAAAGCATGAATTCTTGTTACAAGACTTTACAACACTTCAAAATAGGACTTGATTAGGGATGGAAAAGTGATTTTTAGGTGAATTGTAATGAATAGAGTCTAGAAAAGTGTAGAAATGTTTTACAACACTTCACAACACCTTCACAAGATGTCATTATTTCAATTTTAATACCTAAATATGTATGTTCAAGCCATATTACAACATTCAATCAAAGAAAAATAGACCAAACATCATGAAGAAAGGCCTAAAAGACCATGAAAATGACAACGGTCCATTTTTCTACGGTGCAGGTAGGCATAGAAAAAGAGGTATCAAAGGTATGGTCCATTCCTAGTGAATTGATACCAACACTAGAAGTAAGAGAGCTAAATAACCCAAGATCCACAACAAGTGTTTTATTGTTGGATGCCATGAGTCTCGTACTTCGTCTGAACACAATATTAGTAGTAGGACACCAAGTAGTATAGCTCATGCAAGGGATAAACAAAAGAAAGTGCAATGAACATAATATCCTATGATTGTAATTACACTTGAAATGAAAGAAATTGGAATAACAACAATTCTGTAAACTATAATAGAAAACTAAAAGCAACAAACAAAAGCACTTAAAAGCAACTTCAAGCCTTGAAAACTAGAAAGTCAAAGTCAACAAGGACTAAGATTCCAATAAGGGTGTCTTGGTCCTATTGGTGAGATTCTAAGGTTCCAAGGACTGAAACAAAGAGCAAATAACAGAGAGAGGGTTCTGAGCCAGAAACCCATAGAGGGACTAAGATACCAAGAAGAGCGTTTTAGTCCTAGTAAAGGATTTTATCAGAAAAATAGTAGAATCTAAATTGTTTATAGTGTTAACAGGTTTCCTATTTAGGGAGTTGATGTTTAGAAATAGGAAAATGTGCAAATGAATGCAAGAAAAAGTAACTAGTGATAAGCAATTGAATGCAAAGTTGAATGCAATTTTTTCAATTTTGAATTCAATAACAATGTTTCTAAATGCAATTAGGATGATGAACAATGCACTTTTCAATTTTTCAATGAGATGATATGATGCAAGAAAGTAAAAATGCAACCTATATGCACTTTCACTAATGCAAGTATGAGAAACCATAGATGCAATTTCACTAATGCAAGATGTAATGCAAGAATGAATGCAACCTCTAGAGATCTAGGACTTTAATGGACTCCAAATCAGAAAATAAATGCTAAAAAAAAGGTCAACTGCACCAAATTGAACAATAGGGGAATGGATGCTTTATAAGCTAGGTCATAAAACACCACTATTCTCCTATTATCATTCAATAATGTCCTAGAAATCTGAATTTGATTGACTATCAACCTCAAAGGTGAGTCAATTCTCAACAAGGAAGACCTAGGAGGGAGTTCTTTAAGATTTGCGGGGTTCACCACCAAGCAAAAGCTTGGAAAAGATAACTAAGTATTCAAATCACAAAACCTAATAATGCAGGCTAAATGATGAGTGAAAATGATGAAATTGTGAAACACCAAGTTAGGATATGTGTACTTGGGAAGTATGGAAATGTGATGAGGATTCTGGAAATGCAAAGAAGTTGTCAAAATGTGTTATGAGGACTAAGACGCTCTTACTATCTTATTAGTCTTGCTACTATTTTTTGGGGCAGATGTAGAATCTTCATATGCCGAAATAGGATACAAAAAATTCTCTACAAAATTCTACTTGTAGGACTAAGACGCCCTTGTTACCATCTTAGTCCTGAAACAAAGGATTTTGGTGCCTTAATCCTTTGTTTGTCTTTTAGGGTTTTGCACCTAAAAGAGGAAGGGTGGACCAAAATGCACAATGTTTCACTCAAGATTAATGTAAGGATGGATGGAATATTGATGTGAAGTGTGTGTAGATGTGTTTGAATGCTTACAAATGCAAATAAATGAATGTAAACTAACCTAATACAAGATGGTGGAAAACACAATGTTGATTGCAAATATGAACTAGAAACTTAAACAAATGAAAATAGAAGTTGATGAGAATGATCAAAGTGCACCTTGAGGAAAATTTCTATTACTGGAGAGTTCTAGAATGTTCCAGAAGTCACTATTAATGGCCACTAGGACTGATTCACCATGCATGGAAAATTAATCCCACTTCTAATGAAAAGTCCTAGAAACAGGTTTCTAACTGTCAGGAGCTAAATTTTGAAAAAACCACTTTTCAGGCCTACAGATGGGACTCATTCACCATTAATCCCACTTCTAATGATAAGTCCTAGAAACAGGTTTCTAACTGTCTTATTAATGATTATGTAAATATGAAATAGCGCTTGGGACACAAAATTCAATGTGAAAGTGTGATTAAGTACACTTTACAACACTAAAATGAGGTCCACATAGCTTAGAAAGGGACAAGAACCAATGTGAATGTGCACGACACATTACAACACTAGTTTAACATTAGGTTTGAGTTATAAGCCTTCTAGATTTATGTGAAGATGTAGTTAAGTATGTTTTATAATGTTGAATTAGGAAGAAAAAGGTCCATTAAGTCTAGAAAAGTGTGAAAGTCCTTTACAAGACTTTATAACACCTTTACAAGACATAGTTAAATGCATATTATTCAGTTTACGAGGGTCCAAGACCTAGTGTGGATGCATAAAATGCCTCACAACACCTGAATCAAGGCCTCATTATGTCCAATTTATCATGAATTAATCCTATGTCAAGCAAGAGTTCCTTTTTTCTATGACACAAACCTAATCTATTTTACCATTGAGAATGTATAATTTTATAATAAATTGAAACACAAATAAAATCAAAGATTATAAGTTACAAACTTAACAAGGTAAGTATAGAATTATAAAAGTAGGATAGAAAGAAACCTTGAAATAAAACTAGAAAGACTTTGTGAAGGATGCTAGTGTGTCACATAGATGTCTACACATTAAGCTATAATATAAATAAATGTATTGATATGGTTTAGTCATAAGAATTAATGATTCGTTATTATATTTAATTTGAGTTTCTACAATTAGAAGGTGTCCAAATTCTAAGCTATAATTCTAAGCTATTCTAACATAATAGCAAGAATTTTCCTACCCCAATATTTTATTGGCTCTAATTTCCTATTATATAGGCTACCATTTACTTGTTCTCACACCACAAAATACAAACCAAACAAAATGCCTACAACTCTAACAATATGTAGCAAGAAGCCTCACACCATTGTTTATGTGTTGCCCCTATTTTGATGTTGTTTTTCATTCTTTATATGCAACAATATCTCCATGCTATTCACCATGACATTTAGAACTATTATGCATACAACAACATTTTTTATTTATTACTTCTCAAATAACCCATTTGTGTTAAATTATATATTCATATATGTATATAGTCTATGTCTTTGAAATAGTTGTTTTTAAGAGTTAAAATAGGCATATAGTATTTTAAAAATGCTTTATTAACTTAAATTAATTATTTTTATTAACATTTTGAAAAAGTTAATTATAAATTTTTTTTTAAAAAAAAATCTTATTTTGGATATAAAATGGAGGGAAAGAGTCTTTTGAGAAGGGTTTTAAAGGTAAAATAGTAATTTTTTAATATATTATAAAAACATAGTCACTTTGACAAAATCACAATTTTTATTTTTAATTCTAATAATTTTAAATTCATATTCTTATATCAAATTTAAAAACAATCTAAATTTACAATAAAATCTTATAAATACTCAAAAATAAATTAATAATATATTTCTACACATTTAACTATGTAATCATTTTCCTTAAACCATATTTTTATTCATATTACTTAGGAAAAACTTCTCTCTCTTTTCAGTCCCCTAACAATATTTCATTGCATAAAAAAATCAGGAAAAATAAAAATTGAAGAGACATGCTAAATTCTATTACGCCCGAAGCTCTTCTCAAGACATGCTAATGTTCTTATTTTTTCTAATTTTGTCAACCAGATCACTGGCAATTGACGGTTTTCCTCTTGGCGGCGGTACCTACATTTTCCTTGGTCTAATAAATATTTAGCTGCTTTTAAGATTCTTTACAACTCATCTTCCTAGGTGGGAAAATTGGTGGCGAATACATACACGTGCCAGAGTCGCAGTACCGTGTGAGCCATGGGCTTATAAGGCCAATGCCATTTACTCTCTCTGCGTTTGTAAGGTCTTACGAGTTATATTTCAAATCTTGCCATTATTACAAGTGATGCGAAATCTATCTGATGATGTATTTTTCTTGATTTTGTGTGTTACCTGACATAGGATACGATTGATGTGACAACTTTTTTCTAATTCCACTTGACATTCTATATCCATCGAATTCAAGTGCACGTCAGTCAGTCATTCTTGTGGGTTTCAGTGCTTCTGAGGTCTCCTTCGCCCTCTATAGCTTTTGTATCTGAATTCACTATGGAGGATGAAGAAACAGGGGAGCTTTTTCTACCATGCAGAGGATGCTGTGAGAAGTGTTTTAAAATTCATGGAAAACATCATGAGAAAGAGCGCTTTGATGGTTCTGCCTCTTTCTTCAAAGTTATGCTTGGAGACTTTGCAGACAAACTGGTAAAGTTTTTTATTTGTACTCCTACAGTTTTTTCATCTTTTGTGAAAACAAATTGTGTAATGTGTTTCATTGCAGCGCGTTCCTCCTGCATTTGTTTCACAATTCATAAATGAGAAAGGCAAACATATGGTGTTGCGAGGCCCAAGTGGGCAGGAGTGGGAGGTGGAGTTAATGAGTACAAACAATAGACTGGAATTTCGACGTGGTTGGAAGGAATTTGTCAAATATCACAGCCTGCAAATGGGAGATTTTGTTGTGTTCAACTACATAGCGAAGTCGTACTTGGAGGTTCATATGTTTGGAAGATCTGGGTGTGTGAAAACTATCAGTGCTCTTCATGTTGAAAAGCCAAACATTGATTCAAATAAGAGATGCCCTTCTAAAAAAATATGCAGTTTAAATCAATCAGTGGGCAATAAATTGCTGATTGATTTGGTTTCTGATGAGAAAAATAACCACGAGTCTGAAGCGGTGGCTGAAAATCGAAGAAATAAAAGGAAATCCTCATTTCTTGGTAAGCAAAAGTTTTGTCCAAAAATATAGAGCTTGTTAAATTTGTAAGTTACATAACTAACTTATGGAGTTTGGCATTTGAATTGTCTTTTATAGGAGAATTGGTTAAATAATAAAGTTAATTTTGTTGCAGGGAATTCATCCAAGGACCCTGCACATTGTGTCTCCTCTGACAAGCACATGGCAATGGAGTCTGCTGCTTCTTTCAAATCAGATAAACCATTCTGTTCAAGGGTTATTAAATCATGGAATATAAGCAATAGATCATGCTATCTAGTGAGATCAATTTCTCTCCCTTCTTTGGTTATATATTTTTTCAAATTTAAATTAGGAGTAGAGGATTTTAAGAAAGGTATTTAACAAGGTAATCTCATAGCTTGTTTTTGTTACTCCATTTTGCTGATAGATCTCTAAGGATCTCATATTATGCTTATATGTAGATCTGCATTTGTGTGGATTGTAAAGTTTAAGAAGAATGCATTAAATTGGGTTAAGTAACTTAGTTTCTGTCATGGTTTGGGAATGCAGGCGTTCCCAGTACCATCTAATAATCCGATTCAACTACCAAACCAAAAAAGTGAAGTTATTCTTTTGGATGGAGAGAATAAGGAATGGAAGGTACAGTGCATTATTAAGGACAAGGCGCATAACTTCAGTGGGGGGTGGAAATCTTTTGTACGTGATAATAATATAAAGGAAGGAGAGAGAAATGTTGGATGTTAGGGCATGGGAGTTTGCCTTGGTCAAACCCCTTTTAGGTAATTAAACCAAAATGATGAAAGAGTGGAATGAAACATGTAATAATAGAATTTATTACATTTCCATGATGTTTGATCTTGAAATTCTACAGTAAAACATGAAGAATCCACCCTTGAATGTTTGAAAATTGATGTTGAGTGACTTGAAATGAAGAAAACCTAAATTGCTTGACTTGAGATGGAAGATTGGTTGATGAATAATGATGAGAGATAAGAGATGTAAGAGAGATGTGAAAATGAGTTAAAAGACTTATATTTATAGGAAATTCATCTATTTTACTCTTTAATACCTCATCATAGGCCAACATGAAGTAATATTAAACTCAAATTTCACTTGTTTCCCACTCAAAGGTCAAAATTGGGCCAAATGGGACTAATTTGCCACCCATGGCGAATGGGTCCCACATAGATGGGACTGATTCACCATGCATGGAGAATGGGTCCCCCAAGGGCCAACTTGATAGCTAGGAAGCCCGAAGATTAGGAAATAATGTTTAAAATGCAACTTTGTCAGGTATTTGATCAATTTAAGCCTCAAGATGCACAATATGGGTTAATAGGGGCCTATTAATGATGATGTGAATTTCATATATGGCTTAGAACATATATTTAAATGTGAAAGTGTGATTAAATTCACTTTACAACACTAAAATGAGGTCCACACATCCTAGGAAGGCACAAGAACCAATGTGAATGTGCACGACACATTACAACACTAGTTTAACATTAGGTTTGAGTTATAAGCCTTCTATATTTATGTGAAGATGTAGTTAAGTATGTTTTATAATGTTGAATTAGGGAGAAAAAGGTCCATTAAGTCTAGAAAAGTGTGAAAGTCCTTTACAAGACTTTACAACACCTTTACAAGACATAGTTAAATGCATATTATTCAGTTTACAAGGGTCCAAGACCTAGTGTGGATGCATAAAATGACTAACAACACCTGAATCAAGGCCTCATTATGTCCAATTTATCATGAATTAATCCTATGTCAAGCAAGAGTTCCCTTTTTCTATGACACAAACTTAATCTATTTTACCATTGAGAATGTATAATTTTATAATAAATTGAAATGCAAATAAAATCAAGGATTATAAGTTACAAACTTAACAAGGTAAGTATAGAATTATAAAAGTAGGATAGAAAGAAACCTTGAAATAAATCTAGAAAGAATTTTTTAAGGATGCTAGTGTGTCACATAGATGTCTACACATTAAGCTATAATATATATGATAGAAGCAACTAGAATTATCTTCTTCCTCAAAAAATGTTCCTAGTCTATGTAACAAAGAAATAAAAACAACTAGTCAAATCATTAGGTTACCACAAAAATAAACTAGAAATATTTTTTCTATTTATTCAAATAAAAAATAAAATGTAGTTGAATAGCTTCTCCAAGAATATCCTATAGCTATAAGAAATAAAAGTGGTTGGGGGTTGTCTAGGAGTTTTTCAAGAATGACCAAACTCCTATTTTATTTTTTCAACCTCTATAATAGCCTTGATGTAGAAAATAATAAAATAGAGTGTGTTATCCCATCCCAATTATGTTTAGGAATTAAATGAGTAGTTGAAATGAAAATATATCAAGAACGAAAAGGAAAATAAGAGAACTAATAAATAAGAAGTGAGATCCTAGGTTCAAAAGACACCAAAAACTAGGCATCTATGATGATAGTATGAAGAATACAAGGAGAAGTTAGAGAAAAATAGCAATACAAATCACCTCCCAAGCTTGATGAGAACCATGGATACAAGAATGTTTTTTTAGGATGTTGCTAAGCTTTTCAAGTACTCAATAGAATGTTGGAGTCTTCACATACACTTAAAAATCATGGCATACTACTTAAAAATAATATTAACAAGGGTGTGTAATTCTAAGAGAGTGAAAAAATTGCAATATAAAATGAGATTCCTTCAAACTAGGTCAAATAGAGAGAGATAAGGGAGTTGGGTAGTCACTGAAATTTACTAAAGGGTAGTTACTTACAAAATAGAAAGGTGATAGGTAAATAAACACTTTAAGTAACTACAAAATCATGACCTACAAGATAATGACAGTGCATTGTGTAACTAGTTTCTAGATAGTTTTAGCTTAGAAAAGTTTTAATTCTAGGAAATGGCATAAATATTATAGTTGTAACTGTAATTCCTAAGATTTGAAATGTACATAGAATCAAACAAGCATGAAAGTTATTATTTAAAACTAATAAAAATATCTAGATATATCTCAACAAGAGAGTGTAAACAAAGTAATAACATCAAAAAATTAAAATCAAATTGTACCAAAGCCCCCATTGTTGAATGGTTTTCTCCTTGATTAATGAAATGCGGATGCTCCTTTGCTTGAAGATACTTTTTTTGACATTTACCTAGCACAAAATGATGATTGATATGGAATGAAAGAAAGAGTGCCTAGATTTATAGACTTTTGGAAGGGGGAATTGATTGTCAATATTTAATTGAGATATCAATCATGGAGGAAGGTTCAGAGGATTTCCATAGGATCAAGGAGAGGATGGAGGGTGAAAATGGAGGTTGTTAGATTGTGAATGGATAAGATGAACTTGCTAAATTTAGTAAGTGGTCAAGTGAACATGAGGGAAATAAGGGACATGTGCACCTAATAAGGTTGCATTCTTGGGTTGTGATGAGAGAATCATGGAACCACACATGTTCTTAGGTGCCCTTTATTATTTGAATGTGTTGAGGGAATATAGTATTAATTAAATAGTATTATTATTTAATTATTTTTATCATATGTGAGATAGATACTAGGTGAAAATGATAACTTATTTAGTGATTTATTGTGAGGTGAGATGGAAAATATGAATAATTTTAAATAATATGATTATTTAATTATGTAAGTCCTAAGATGAAGGGGAATAGACTAGGCGATGATATTGGTCAATTAGGATTAGGTGTTGGGGAGTAGGCCTATTTCAAAGAGGTACTTTTGAAAAGCATATTGTTAAAATTTTAAATTTTTTGAGAGCAAGTGTGAAAAGTTTGTAAGGGAAAATAAATATTTGAAAAAATAATAAAAAGGGAAAAATATTTAACCAAGTCTTTTTCTTTGGGTGCCAAGAAGAGAATAGCCTTTAGTTTTCTTTACCCACATAGTAGAAAATATGTAGGGTTTTTCTTGGTATGTGGCATTGAAATAGCATATTTATAAGCATGAAGGAGGCATACTTGATCTCTAAGAAGACATCACATTTTACAGAAAAAGGGGAGATGTTAGAGACATTAATGGCAGAGGGAGAAATCTTAGGAGTCTTAAATCGATCATCATCAATGTGTTGTTGAGGTGTTGTGGAGGCATTCTTCAATGTGCCTTCATCAATAGGTTTGTTATTACTCCCAATAAATATTTGCTTCATTTTGAACCAAATGCTCTACTCCTCACGCATACTATGATGATCATGTAATGGTGGAAAGAGAAAGTTTTACAGGTGTTATAGTAAATGATTTTATGTTACTAGTCCGAGAAAAAACATTAAAGAGCCTTGTGAAAACCATCTACCAATAAATCTTTGTAACAAATTTAGTTCTCATCTTATGGATGTTGAATGTTAGGTTCATGGTGGATTAGGGTCTATTAGGGTTGTGCACATAGAAATCTTTGATGGAACATTTCTGCCTAGAGAAATCTCTCAAAAATCTCCAAGACTTATGCTAGGTTCAATCTCACCATACATACTATTGTCACTCATTCCTAGGATTTTAACTTGGTTTTCAACTCCTAATGTTTCTTTGGAGTACTATCAAACATAAGATTGTTTGTAAGATTCATAGTCTCTAAACTCTTAAGATTCACAATCTCTACATGGTACCCCTTTGCAAAAAACTCTGGTTCAATCACAAGGAGATAGATTACTTCTATTCCAATTACAAGTCCATCAGTTCTATGAAGAAAAATTCTTGTGTTGATAGAATTTCTTTTTGAGTCTGGGAGAACTCTATTGTGTATAGGAAGCTATAAATAGGAGGTTGTATTAGTTTGTAAAATGGGCATGGGAGAAAATTTTTGTGTTGTATCTACTTGGATTGATGGAGGTGGGAACATACTATTTGTTGTATCTTATTCTATCAGAATTAAGGAGAATTTAATTATGTTGTTTTTTCAAGAAGTAAAAGGAAAAGGAATAAAGGGATAGAATTTAATACAAACCTTCTCAGATCACACAATAGTCCTTTAACAAGCAAGACAACCATATATCTTATTACAGTCATGTGGAGAAGGGTACTACAAAAGGTTGATAGTTCATAAGCCACATGAAAATCATTAAAAGAGTTTGCATGAAAGTTGAAAGGCCCCATAATATTATAGTATTCATGAATATTTGTATCAAATAATCAAGTACTCCTGTGATGAGGTATGTACAACCATGGAGCAACTAGATAAGGTAATGGGGATTTGGACAACCTTTGTAGAACCTATGCTTGGTGTTCCTCCATTACCTCATGATGAAAAGGACAACATAAAATTAGTTAAATGATAAATATGGCATGAAAAGATAGTAATCGTGGTTGTTATAAATGGAGAACCATGAAGGGGGTAGTGTAGCATGGTGATGGTTTTTAAAGAAAAATAGTCTAATGGAAAGGATAGAAGAATTCATTAGGTGAAAGATGATTGTCCAAAATTGATGAATGTTGATGATCGCCATATCCAAAGGATTGTACCTTAGAAAGATAGAGTTTAACAATATGGAGAAAATAAAAGGACTATCAAGTCAAAACTTATATAGGATAGTCATGGGTTTGTTATAAGATAGAGGGAAACTACACAATCAAAGAAACACTTTAAAAGGAAAGGAGGGAAAATATCAAAGGGAATGTCATGTGATAAGAAATCACCAAACCTAAAAGTGTTAAGGGTAGTTACATGAATGTCACGGTGAATGGGGCATGAGTTTCAAAGAGAAACAATCATATTTGGATCCTTCCTTAAGAACACTTGTAATGTGCAACTTAGTGAAGGATCTTGAAATCAAAGGAATTTCTTAGATTGAAGTTTCATGAACTTGTGTGGAAAAAGGGGATAAGTAACATAAATTCATGTCAATCAAGTATAATATTATCATGTGATAATATTCTATCACACAAGAATGAGAGGTTTCATGAGGAAAAAAATCATACACAACCATGAGAAGAAAATAGCTTTCAAAGGAAAACTTGGAAAGGTAGTCAATAGTAATGCCATTTTCCAAAATGATAAAATAGATGCCATGAGGAAAGTGTACCAAAGGCATTGGCAGGATTTGTTGAAGGATGTCATATAGGGCAGAGTTGTCCAAAGGTAGGAGAGGCAAGACTAATTAAAGGGGAATAATATTAAGTCTACAATTTGAAGTTGATCCTAGAACAAATGTTAGAAATGGAAAATCTATGTACAATGATATAAGCTACTAGCACAGTGGTTATAACCCCATAGTGGCTCATGATGATTCAACTTTAAGGTGTCTGTGTACATTTTTGTACATCTCAATAAGGAGATAGTATAGTGGATAATGCCTAAAGAACAAAAAAATGTTAATAGAAGACAGTCACATGTAATGATTGTAATGGTTCATCAAATTCACCAGCCAGAACATTAATTACATTTGGGTTTTTCTCCTAAATATGCAATTATGAAAAGAGCATCTTTGAAGTTTGATGTTTCTTGTTTCAAGGTAGCTATGCCTCAAAGTCCTAGGTATATGCTGGTAGTTGTGAATCTTTAATATCAACAAAGGTTAGTTTATGTATGAGATTGAACAAAGGGAAGGTAGTTGTTGTATTACTTTTCTTGTGCTTAGGTTTAGTCCATACTTTACAAAGCTCTGATAGCTTAATGTCAAGTACTGAAGAACTTTATGCTATATAAATGTGTTAATTTAATTTCTCTCAAATCTTGCACAGATCCTAGATTCTTTGGTTGGCCAATGATTAAGGGATCAAGGACACAAGAGATCTGCAGAATCTTGGAAGAAATATTCTTTGGAAAATGATTAATAAAAGGCCAAGGCCAAAAGAAAGTTGAAATTGTTGCTCTTTGAGATGGAATAATTGAATTGATAAGTGTGAACATGAATAAAATGTAGATAAAATACATCTAGAATCAACTAAGAAACTAAGCATTTAACCTAATTAACCCACATTCCCAATGAAATCTTCGAAATGTTAACTAAGAATCCATTAAAAACATAAAATATCATGAAATTGATCAAGGAAACCTAATTAAACACTTAAAACTGATCCCATTGGGGGATTAGTGCTGATTTGATGTGGAAGGATCATTTCTTTCCTAACCCCATTGATGAAAAGCTTGAAGTTGAAATGTTGATGAAGATTGAACCACAAATTTTCTCATAATTGTCTCAATTGATGGATGTGAGTATGAAATTCAATAGCTTAAGGGTATTCAAATGATTTGTGGATATAAAAAATGACTGTAGTGTAATTTCTTAAAGACTTGTGGATCATTTACTCATAAAATGAGGAGTAATTATAAGCAAATTGGGTGAACGAAGGGCCAAGATTGAATTAATTAATCAATGGATGGAAATGAATGTGAGAGGATGGCATGGATTGAAGATAAAATCCACGGATGAGATTGAAAGATCACATGGATTGATAAAATTAATCAAGGGTTGCAATTGATTTCAACAAACACAAATCCTTAATTTTAGGAGCATGTGCAAGATATTTCCATGTGGAGGGAAATGTTTGAGTTTGAATTGAAAGAATATTCCATGAGAATATTCCTTGGAAGAGTGGGAAATTAGTCAATTAAATAATTAAGAAATTATTTAATTGTACAAGATGGAGGAATTTAGGATTTTAATTGAACAATTAGATCATTTAATCAAAAAGGGGGATTAATGACATTTAATTAAAAACAATTCAGATTATGTAATCAAATGAGAGGAGTTATGAAATTTAATTAAATAATTAACATTATTTAATCAAATAGGATGAAAATTAGCATGAAAAGAATGAATTAACCAAATAATATTGATTATTCGAATAATAGTAGTTTGTATGTGTAGGATCATGATGGGCAAAAAGTGGCGATATGATGGGTATGTGTAGGGTATGTGGCTGACGACTTTTCTTTTACTCGAAATTGATGAAACAAAAAGGGTTTTCAAAGGATTTTCTCAGCTTTCCACCAATATAAATTATGATATACTTTGAATTTAATAAATAATTATTATTCATTTTCTATTTGAATTACGACTAAATTCCTAATTAGTAGGCTGATTGAAAAAAATCTATAGCTTTCAGACGGTATCACGTTTTTTGAATCTAAAACATGCATCACATTCTATGCTTCACATACT